>DWON01009103.1:0-11656 GCA_018251015.1 Phocides pigmalion okeechobee | reverse complement strand
AAATTACTTTTAGGATACATATTATTAAAATGAATTGAGAGTTATGAAGTCTATCACAGATGTGTCACTATTACTATAGACTAAAATTATAGCCTTCCTTGTTAGGTTTATCCGGCACTCATTTCTCTAACCGGAACACAATAATTTCTTCACGGCGAATTATTAAGGTAAAATTGGTATTTCCCCGTTTAAATTAAATTTCTACATACAAATATCATAAAAATATTTTGTTTGCTTTTTAATTGTAAGCTGAAACAGAAAATCACTAAAAATATAGTCTGAGATAGTATCTCGTTTCAACTTAAGGCACGAGGAAGTTGGAAACATAATTTTCCGTTGCCAACCACAATGCGTGGTGGAGTAGCAGACCCTGGGCCTCATTACCGGAGGAACATACATCATCGTCAGACCTTCGCGCTTTGCAAGTCATCGCGTCAAACCCTGCGAGCGAAGGATATGTTAACATGGAAGGGGACTTATCAAAGTGACGCCTATAAGTATATTTATATTTTATTTATTGGATTATCTTCACACGAAACAGTTTTTACGATCTAAAGTTTAACAGTAGCTAAGTTGATATATTTGTAACGCTACTCATAATTATGCTAATCAAATTATGGATTAATGGTAAATAGTTTAAAGCAATTTGACGAACTGTTAATTTCTAAAAATATTGAAATATAAATAAAAAATCTAATGTGAAGAAAAAGTAAATCGAGTCTATTTACATTAAATGAGACATTAGTACATAAAATTTATAATAATTAATAAAATTATACTAAATTGTAATATATTTGTGTTGAAAAATAATAATAACGAGTATTATTTTAAATATTATAATACTTATAAAAGCCTTGTGATGTAGGAATAGATACTGTTCTAGTTTTAACCCCTTTTGTAACCTACAAAAGTCTAAGCAATTCTTATGTAATATAAAAAAAAACAATCTTATAACAACGTACATAGATTTACTTCTGACAAGAAATGATTTGGTAATACCTTGATTTTACAACCTGTAACTGTTTTATCACTGATCTTCCTATAACAATACTCTACATAGTTAAAATCAGCAAACAGCAATCCGAGCCATAAGGTTTCCTAACCAAAAACCAGCACAATAAATCCAAACTACAAATACCCTTAAAGAAGCCGCCTCCACGTCACATCATCCCAAATGACAAAAGAAATATCAACGCTACCGCTTTCATATGAATTAACATAAGTATCGTCGGAGCGGTCTTGGCGTCATTACGACTGTAATTAAAAGCTCGATCGGAGATTTATCCCGAAAGCACAGAATCATCGTCTCGATGGCCGCGGAGGGAAGAAAGCGTTTGTCATGAAATATGTATTCCTTCGCGTCGGAAACAGAAACTCATTGTATTGATCGTGTGATTTCTGTTCTGTTATTTTCTTTTGTGTTATTGTAAATTGTGTTCTAGTTTAGTATCTGGCGTCCTTGACTTTTGGCTCTGTTTTTTTTTTGTTTTTATGTGGGAAGAGTAGCAAACGAGCATGCAATCCAGCTGATGTTAAATAATCGCAGTCCACAGACAACCACAAACACGACTGAAATCCTATCTGAGCTCGAACATAGATACGTTGCTACTCCTGAGGACTAAGATGGTCGCCTCACTTTAAAGTGCAGCCGGCAACCGTACCTCTCCAACACGAGTAATGATTTACGGCGGATTATGAGGGAGCTGTGCCACCTACCCGATCGAACGATAGTTCTCTCACCTTTCTTTGGATTTATTTGGCTTTTTTTTATTATGAAAGAGTAAGAAACGGGCATGCAGGCCTCCTGATGTTAAGTGGTCACTACAGCCCATAGACAACCACATCCAATCTCAAATAGAACAGAAGTTCTATTTAAGGATGGACGCGGATGCGTTCCTACTCTTGAGGACTAAGATGGTCGCCTCCAATAATGTGTATCCGGCAACTACACCTCCCCAACCGAAACACAATACATGAAGACAATGTTGCTTTACGGCGGGTTATGAGAGTGGCGGTGGTACCGCCCCGGGCGAGCTCTACCGGCTCTACCACCTTTAAATTATATTGTAAAATGTTCACTGTTGTCATCGGATAGGTAAGTAGCATGTACACTAGGATATAACGCATATAACGTGTCCGGGATAGTTCCAACAGCATCCTGAATATGATAAGTTAAAGAAAAGATTGTCGGTATATTAAATGATTTTAAACTAATGTTGGTAGGAGAGATGATTGCCGGCTACATTTACAAGCGAGGCGACTATCTCAGTCCTCAGGAGCTGTATTCTTTAAATTGAAGATGCGCCAAAAAATACTGAAATATTGTATTTTATAGCATCCGTGTATGATCTACGAATACACAGACGCAAAGTCCGCCCCCAATCTTGTAGCGCCGATGTAGATACAGAATTTGTTCTCCCGTAATCCATACAGATTTATACGTACAACACCGATGTGTACAAGACAAGCCGGTTACGCTAAGGCATACAGCAATGTAGCAAAGAAAGTGTTAAAAAAGTGTACTGTCAAAGTGTATGTGATTTGTCAACGTGAGGGTTGTGTGGTCGGTAATGGGACGCTTGACTAATGGTGGTCGGCGGTGGCTAATGATGCGGCACAAAGTAGTCATTAAACCGAGATTGCCTATTCACTATCATACAAAATTGTAAATGTAAACTAAGTATTTATGTTGTAGCCTATTTATTATACATATTTACCCGTCAATTACAATTAAAAGAAGTGTAGAGCATACGAATTTTGATCAGAATAATAACAAAATAAATTTAATTTACAATAAACTAATTTTTTGTTGTAAATTGTCGATGATTCTGGTGACAACAGAGCGGGTTCATATCTTGCGCAGAGAATTGCGATCTTCGTTCTTAGTTCTCAGAAGTGGCAATGTATCAATAAACAAATTAGGTCACAAGTTCAGTCCTCTTCAAAGTTGTATTTAGTGACTACTAAACATCAGATAGCCTACACGCTCGTTGCTACTCTTATAAAATAAAATATACAGATCAAATAACATTAGGGACCTAAAAATGTCAAATGTATTGTCAAATTTTGGTCAGTAATTGAGACAACTCGTACCTTGAGTACAAAGGTACAATATCAATAAGTACGCATCACTCCGACCCCCGTCAGATAAGATCTTGTTACGTCATCACTTCACTAAGTCCACGGAACCCGGGTGAATAGTGAAAAAGACATTATTCCAAATTTCAACTGTAATTTATCAAGCTCCATCCATTCCTTTGACCCACGGTGTTATGACAAGATGAAATATATCTACCGATGATATTCCAAAATTCAATCCGAGATACATTTGTGTTCTATTTTTAAATGATTTTTTTCGGGGGTTGGTACGACAAAAGATGTCGTATTAGTGATGTGACATCCGGTTAACAATATGTCGATGAGTTATGATCCAAAGCCGACTCGACCCCGCATTGTTGTCGCCTTCATTGTCCGCTTAAAAATGATTCCTGCCCCCATTTCAGCTACTGCAGTGTATTTTATATTAGAAGAGTAGTAAATGAATGTGCAAGCCTGATACTAAGTAATCGCTGCAGTCCAAAGATATCAAGACCTTCCATTTCAAACAAGGCTGATACGTTGCTACACTTGAGAACTGAAATAGCTGTCTTGCGTAAGTAACCAGCAGGAATAACGTTTTTTGATTTTTATTGTTGATATTTCGAACCACTTCCATGTCTCGAGGTTTCATAGGGAGACAATAGAGATCAAGAAACACCACAAACTAGATAGAACAAACCACAAACACAAACTAGACGTAGGGTATATCGATTATTTTACCATTAGCATCTACAGTATGTACAGATATACGTAGTGCTGTGTCGTGATATGTAACCAAAAAAGGAAAAATGAACAAGACGTAGGGTAGATGTATTAATATAGCATTAGCATCTGTCAACATTTTCCTCTGCCACCGCAGTTTCGCCGTGACCACGAGCCATGCAACTGGAAATATCGACAATCAAAAATAATAATCAATAAAATCAAGCTTAATGACAACCTTGTATACTTAAAGTGCAATACTTTAAAAGTGGGAGAACTATAGTTCGACCGGGGAGGTACTACCGCCGCCCTTATAATCTGCCGTAAAGCGTTCCTTGTGTTTCAGTTGGAGAGGTGCGATTGCCGGCTACCCTTTGAAACGAAGCGACCATCTTAGTCCTCAGGAGTAGCGACATATCTACGTTCGAGCACAAATAGGATTTTAATCGTGTTTGTGGTTGTACGTGGAAGTCTATGGGCTGAGACTACTTAACATCAGGTGGTTTGCATGCTCGTTTGTTACTTTTCTCACATAAAAAATACTATTATTGAATAAATATCTATATTACAGATAACCCTTTGACGTAATGGCCGTCTAAATGTTTCTCACAGGCAAATTAGTTTTTTATCAACAATGATCTGTTCGCGGAAGTGTTCTTTATGTACACGCTGACAGAATACACGGATTGTGCCTTGTATCAAGATATGATAATATTAAACAAATCATTCGTAGGTGTTACGTGGGAAACAATGTCACACACGCTGACATGACGCCAAAGGTGATCCGTGTGGTATGGTTCAAAGGAAATAGCGACGTTATTTACTTATTTATAGTGTTACACCAACAATGACGAACAATAACAATGTGACAAAACAAGATAAGCATTTATGTATAAGCGTATACTTTAATTATATATATGTAGTTACGATTTTCAAGCACAGCAAGTAAACATATTAGAAAATTTTAAATGATTACAAAAATTATAAAAGGCACTAATTCATTAGAAAAGATTTAGTGTTTAGACCTGCCCACAAACCGTGCAACTGGTTCGAAATATCGGCACTTAAATCATTATTCATGAGTACCCGGTACAAAGTAAAATGTAAAAATTTAAAGGTGTTGTGAAGTATCTTCAAAGATCAATATATCAATACTCAAGCAACTTTTAAATTACAACTAATCTCCAACGTAACCTCCTCGATCTGGTTTCAATGAATCATCGACTACTTCTGTGACATAGCTAGAAAATCCGGCGACAAGTTTAAAAAACTCCTAGTTGGAGAGGAGAAGCCAAGAGCAGAAATTCTGATTCTTTTATGGGTAATAAAACCAATTCAACTGGAAAGGAACCGGGAAGTTAAAGCAGGCTCTAACCTTATAATCCGTATGTAGCTATTCTTGTGGTTCAGCTGGAGACGCATGGACATGGAGTATACGTATCAACGACGCCATTACATTCCTTAAGAATATTTAAGAACGACGTCAGACAATAATTCCTATTTGCAATTGGACGTGGATGACAATAGACTGTAAAAACCAACTAACATCAGGTCTGCACATTTGTTTTTCACTCTTCCAATAGGTATTAAATAAGAGTTTTTTAGTCGTTGCACCTTAGTCTCCAGTTATAACAATGCTTGTGTAATAAATACACTTAAAGTTTAATGCCTACTTCCCATAAATGTATGATCTTCATATACAATAGCAGCTTAATGGATACACACGATTAACGAATTTTGATTCTCGATAGTTTGAAACAGTTGCTTGGTTCGTGGTCACGGCTAAACTTTTAACTATTTTAATGTAACTAATTCGAAATATCGGCAATCAAAAATGGTTAACGGTGAATACCTTTTTCATAGTAAATTTTTAAGCACGCTCAATTTTTTTTTAATCACACGACAACGTAACATTGTGTAAATTGGCTCATTTGCTATTTAGAACTATAAACAACATAATATGGACTGGCTCATTACCTGTTACGCTTATAACTAGGTATAAACGTGTTTTTCGCTAATAACTTGTACCAACCTCACAACGGCGGAATACAAAGGGAACCGCGATCGTTTGCGGCGCGGCCTTCATTGCTCAGGATGACATTCACAAAAACAATATATCTAACAGTACACTGAAAATTTGAAGATATAACTATAGATTTTTGGCTCTCAATACGAAGATTCTTTCATTTCTTCGTTAGCTTTTTCAGTGGTGTACGTGATATATTGCACGAGTCGACAAAAACAGGCAATATTTCTTGGAAAACGTTTCCCGCTACAGTTTTTGTGAAAAGTTTTTATTTACAATCTAGTAATACCGTCAGTCAAAGAAAACAGTCGATCTAAGAATTATCTTGAACGGAATTGGATGAATAATAAAAATATCGCTTCATAGGCTTTCTCGGAATTCCTGTGTCGTGGTTGCCATGTATATGCCATGCCATGCACCTAGTCATTACCGATACCTAAATTAGTTTTTTTTTATAGGGAGAACAGAAATACATATTTACAATCATGAAAATCTTAAAACTAATTATTATAAAAGCCTATCCTAAACAACCTAAAGAGAGCCCGTGCTCATGCGGCATGGTTCCAAGAACACTACCTACATTCCCGCGTTGAATAGCAATCGCAATTCTCTGGGCGAGATATTCTATACAACAAATTTATTGTTGTCTAAATGTGCCTGGATGGAGATCGAAATTAAAACCGTATTCGTCCGACAAAGCAACATGGTTACTGTTAAGCTAGATTTCGAGACAATTAATGTTTGTAAATGGTTCAGTGCATTCAATTTATTATTACTATATTTTTAATGTTTGTTACTGCGTGACTCATTTGCTAATCTCTTTTTTTTCTATTTGGTATATCCTATACTTCCCGTTTGGTCAAAATATGGAATAGGGGATGAAATGTTGTATTGAAGTTAAGGTAACATTAAAATAGAGTAACGAATCTATGAATACATGGTTGAAAATAAAAGAATATTTGAAAAAAATAGCATCCCAATCTCAATCCGAGATTCAAGTAGATGCTTCTTTAAGTTCAACTCGGTTGCGTTTTAGATACATGTAGTCTTTGTATATATTGACGCCGAAGTCTATAATAACAGTTAGGTAAAATAAGTACTTACTAAAGATGTATTTACTTTTATTTGGGGTGTACTTCATATTTTAAAACTACAAAAGCTTCTAAAAGCCTACGCTGTACTACAACATCCTCGTGGCATAAAAATCGAAATTGTAATTTCCTGACAACGCCTGTTTGAGGGACAACAATTTGCGGTCACAGCCTGATTACCAATACGAAACCCCAAACAAAATAGCATAAAAACTCTATCAAGGTAATATGAACTTTCACTCAAGTCACTACAGTTCCAATTCGCTTGTCAAAAATAGTGCACTTGGCATCTTTCACGAAACATATTTTTGTCGAAAATTCGTCACGATCACAGACATCTGTCGCCGGTGTTTCTATTGCAGGTTACGAGGGCGTTGTATCTAATGGAAAATGAGCCTTAATCCGTTGAGATAGAGTTCTCGCGACATGCCTTTGTGAAATGAGACATTATAATCGAATCGATGCTCACGATTCAATCGACATCGTTGCATAATTCGTCGCGATGACAATTCGGAATGGCCGTTGTTTCGTGATTACACGTAATAATGGACGATACCCTAGATTGGTTTCGGTTTTCGACGACACGTCGGTGATTAGCTTTTTTGGGCTAACGTCAGCTTTGGAACAGCTGTGGTTAATGGAAAATGGCGCATCGAAAAACAATATAAGTATAAAATACTAGTTTCTGTCCGTGGTTTTGCTTACACAGAAGTCTATAAAACAACTCTACCTTTGCCCTATATGTATATATAATGGAAACTTATTTTGAAAATCACCTTCTATTTAACCAATTTCTTTTGGTCTCATCTATTTATTTCTTACATAATACTTTTATTTTAATGGCGGAGTATCCAAAAGCATCGTAATAATCAATTACGCTATATCTTTACATAGCGTAATTGCATATTGCTTCTGTGAGCAATCTGCAAAATATGAGGATTGTAGGTTCTGTAGATTTGGCTGTGCGTTTATCTCTAAGTCAGTCAGTGATTGTTCTCTTTTATATTATATAAATATATATCAAATTAGGATCAACATTCAACCCTTCGCTAACCTTCTGCGGGTCTCTATAAGAGTGTCAGTTTTTTCCGCCGACTTTCTTCTCCCGGTCAACCTCAGCCAACATGGAGCCCATGTACCGATGTACCAATTTTATTCTGTATCCTTGACATTCATTAGGTGTACGTAATACTATGATGAAATAATAAAAAAAAATGAATTTGAAGAACTAATAATTTAAAGCAACACAATAATGACCCACAAAACTAATTACAAAAATTGAATATTGAAAGCTTTACAAAGGCTTACATTCTTTCCACTTACAAAGTTTCACACATAATTTCGCAACAATAAAAATTTCAAATTACCCCACAAAAAGTGGCATCAGTTCATTAAGAGACAAGTCTTTCGTCGAAGCAATTCGCGCCCTTTTGATTAATAAGCCTCAAATTGAATAAGCCTCCTTTGACAGCATCAATTTTCCCCACGGTTACCCAGGAGTCCCGGGACGGTTACGGTTGCCCCCAAAAATCCACTTATACCGAGTCTATTTGAAATTTTGATCGACCCCTAACTTGACACCTCACATCAATTTACGATGTAAATTGTCAAAGCAAAAGTAGCGCTGGTTTACATGACGCACGGGATTTAAATTAACTTTAAATATAATATACGTTCTTGGAGCCATGCCGCATGGGCATGGACTCCCTTTAGATTGGTTAGGTCAGGTTTTTATTTTAATTCGTTTTAAGATTTTCCCCATTGTATATATGAGAATAAAATATATCTAGTTTAATATAATATTGGCATCATATATTATTAAATTCGAGGAAACTAAGAATACTATTACAATTATGTATTTTAAAGTATGAATTTCAGTCTATTATACTCCAAGAGTTTATTAAAATATATTTTTAAGTTAAAAATGAAGATATAGAGTAAGCAAATCAGAGACAAATAGAAAAGCAAGTTAGACATACAGACGTTAAATAGATTCAATGTAATTAAAATTATTTTGTAGACTTTATTTTAATCTCGTACACCTATATAAAAACAGATTTGTTTTATTATACGTAATTTAAGATGCAAACTTTTTTACCCTATCCTCTACTGCCCTATTGAAAAATCAATAAAATAAACTTAATTTGTAGCAACATAAAATGTATTATATTTTATTTAAGTTCCTACCAGCATATAATCCAGACTTAACCCGTTCCAGCATCACTTGAGTTTTGCATCTCCGCGATTGTCTCATACGTCAAATTGTCACGACGCGAGACGTTGATCGATGGCCGCACCTGCTCTCAGCGCCCCCCACCGTCCCCCAGCGCCCCCCAGCGCCCTCGCGCGGGTTGAGAAAAACGTGATTTATATGGGAATTAGCTCAGGATTGATTGTTGGACCAGACCGGTGTAAGTTATTTAAGCCTTTGACTTTGGTTACACTTAGAGACATAACGGCCATTTAAAGCCTAAGAACTGCTCTTGTTCCCGAAGGTAGTACCTAGACGCTGCCTTCTAAGTAGAGTATGGTACATCTAGTATGTATGGTAGCATCTAAGTACCACATTAGGGACTTTAGTCTGTTTAAGGTTTAAGGATATCGATAGCCTGCAGCGACAACACAACATCAGATGGCTTGCAAGCACGCTTGTTCTTCTAACAAAGAAGTGTGTGACTTTGTGATGATATTCTTGGGTGAGAACTACAACGTCTTTAGCTACAATTACAATAATTTATCTCTTCTTCTTCCTCTCTTCTTTATCTACTAACAAGAGACAACTACAGGAAACTAGAGAATATTCTGTTATGGTTATTTATTATGTCATTTACTAGATTTTATCTCTTCTTTCTCTCTTCTCCTTCTACTAAAAACTAGACAAAACGAGGGTTTTTTTTTATTACAAAAGAGTAAGAAACGGGCATGCAGGCCACCTGATGTTAAGTGGTCACTGCAGCCCATGGACAACCACGTCCAATCTCAAATAGAACAGAAGTTCTATTTAAGGATGCATTCCTACTCTTGAGGACTAAGATGGCCGCCTCCAATAATGTGTATCCGGCAACCATTTTATTAATGGGTTATGTATTATCACGCTGTGTGATCTTGAAACTGAGCAATAATCAAAAATAATTATAGTTAAAATAAGATTACTTTTTAAGCAATATTTTCATTTTACGTGTCGCTATACAGTTATAGCAGATATGTAATTAGACATCGCGGACAAAGCAGTGGGTTAAAGTTAGTATTTTTTTTCCATCTAAATATTTTCACACTACATCTAGAATAGCTTTACACTACGAAGCCCTGTGTCGTGGATGTAATAGACATAGACACACCAGAATAGACTTCTAAACTTATCTTTCGGATGTCTACCTTGTCCGGGATTGAACCCGGAACCCCATGCTCGCCTGGTGCGCGACTTTAGTTAACTTTGTAACAATGAAATACTTATTAACCTCAGGTCGATACAGTCATCGAAAAAGTTAAAATACGTTTCTATTACAATCGTAACCGATGACATGGCAAAACTTTTGTCACTGCTTGTCATATTTTAGGCATGTCATATTTAAGTTATTATAGGAATATCTTACATTTTAAGCGCTATACTATTTTGAACTTTATTAACATACGTACAGAGTACATTTTAAGTCCAACGCACGTTGTTTTATATGATTGGACATTCAGAATTAAGACCACCCGAAAGAACTCAATTTGAATAAGCTCATTACTTTGACATAAAGCTGTTATCATAGAGCTTTCGGTGCTTTCGCATTCGGTGACAGATGCCACGTTTTTTGTCGGTTCGGGTTTAACTTTTTACATCTAAACATATTCAAAAATAATATTTTGTTAAGTCCAAGTAAGTTCCACACCTTCATAAACCATGTTTATTTAGGTTAATATAGTCCTTAGAATTTAAAATTTTAATATATGAAATAAAAACAAAATTGGAGGGTTAAGTCTACGTTTAGACCTATCTATGCTCAGAGCTGCAATCTACTAAATAAATATTTTGATTTATATCGTCTTTAGTATTTAAATATTAATATGTGAAATAATCCATTTTCGAAATTGAAGCACTATGTCTTCCTTCACCGATCTATACACACATCTGCATATCACAGTTGCAATCGATTAAGTATAAAGTCAATACGCATTAGCCTTCTAAAACGGCATATGAAAATCTATACAAATAATAAAATTGTTATTGCACGTTATTTGTACATGTTAGAAACAGCTAACCGAATTCGGCGTTTTCAGTAATCAGTTGTACTTCAGCTTCACTTTAAATTCAGTGTTTGTTTCATTTTAACGTTCACGTGCACGTTCGTGATAATACAGAATCTATAATTAGACTACGTCAGTCACTGATTAACCGTCGCAGAGTCAACTTACCCTGATGATGTTCCGTTTTGGAGCGAGACACGTTTTGGTATTAATATGTGTACTGGTATATATTTTTAATCACTTCACTTTTTCCTATCCAGGAAAGAGGGTGGGCATAGTGCATTTTTTTTATAGTGAAAGAGTAAGAAACGGGCATGCAAGCCACCTGATCTTAAGTGGTCACTGCAGCCCATGGACAACCACGTCCAATCTCAAATAGAACAGAAGAACAGAAGTTCTATTTAACGATGGACGCGGATGCGTTGCTACTTTTGAGGGCTAAGATGGTCGCCTCCAATAATGTGTATCCGGCAACCACATCTCCCCAACCGAAACACAATATATGAAG
>DWON01009102.1:0-11657 GCA_018251015.1 Phocides pigmalion okeechobee | reverse complement strand
CCTACCTCACACTCTCCAACCGAAACACAAGTAATGCTTTACGGCGGATTATGAGGGCAGCGGTGATTACTCCCATCTCTTAATTTATTGGTGATTCTACTTTATTCAATTTAAAATCCAACAACTAATAAACAGACAAGGCTCAACTGAATTCGCAGGCTCAAGAAGCATGCAATTTTGAACAATAGTTCTTTATATAACGGAGATTAGCAATAATGAGCTATATCCCTAAGGGAATTAAGTTGAGATTGAAAGCTTGCATATAAGTCCGTTATTTTTGAAGTTATTAGGACGTAAGTTGTAACATAATGTTAATCAAAAGAAAAATTGTCAACGAAAACAACTTAAATAAAGTTTACGTAGCACTTCAGTACAACTGCTACGGCTATGCCTACGCCTAATTACAACCATTATGTTCCTATGGTACGTGGTAGTATATATGGTACGTAGTAGAATACTTACAATTTGGAATCCAAACTCTTGTATTTCTGCTCAAGAGGTGCAGTTGCCTGCACTTAAAAGTAAAGCGACCATTTTTGTCTTAAAGAGTAGCAACGCTTATGACCTGAGGTAGAACTTCTGTCATGTTTGAGGTTCAGGCGGCTACATGCTCCTTTGTTACTCTACTCACATAAAAAGGTAACTATACAAATACTATACTATTTATATAGTTTTCCTCATAACCCGCCGTAAAGCAACATGTTCTTCATGAATTGTGTTTCGGTTGGGGCGGTATGGTTGCCGGATACACATTATTGTAGGCGACCACCTTAGTCCTCAAGAGTAGGAACGCATCCGCGTCCATCTTTAAACAGAACTCCTGTTCTATTTGACATTGGACGTGGTTGTCCATGGGCGGCAGTGACCACTTAACACCAGGTGGCCTGTATGCCCGTTTCTTACTCTTTCGCAATAAAAAAAACTATACTTTACACTAAAGTATAACATAACAAAAGGTCAGGTGAGCTGTATTGTATATTACTTTGTTGTTATCATTATTGTTGAATTAGAAAAACATATGTATATCTGTTTCGGACATAGTATGTTTACTGAGCGCAGTGACGTGTGCTCCGGTATGCGAGCCGCAGGGCGCGGCGAGTCAAGGTAAGGGGTCAAAGAGAGAAAGGCGGCAGGCCTAACGTCTGTATTAATTTTATACCTCGCTATCAGTGCTTAATGAAACAATGTATACACGGTAGGCTGACAGACGCACGCGCTAGAACAATGTACATTAGATTTAGAGGCTAAAGTACACGCTTCAACTCATTTTGGCTCCTAATTGCCTATTGAATTCTACGTCATCGGTAGCTTTGGGGCGCTTTCGGTTTAATTATACTTGTTTATTACGACAGAGATCTGATATAGGATCTTACCACCACATGCAACTATTATGTATCAGAACCGGCTCGTTTTTATGTAGACATAAAAGTGTTTTAAAGAGCGAAGGACTGAGATATTTAAGTTGAAAATATATTTTTTAAAATACACTAAAACCCTTATAAGCTTAACTAGATATTACCTGCATAGCAACTTGTAATTTAAAAATATTGTTTTAAAATCTAATTACAATTATTATTGATCAATGCATAATTACTTATGTCGCGTAATAATAAGTAGCATATAACGATCGGTTTAGCCGTGACCACGAGGCATGCAACTGGTTCGAAATATTAACAATTTAAGAAGAGTTAATCATGATTACCCGTAGTTTAAAATCGTCGCTTATAACGAGACAGAGATACTTATACTTTGTGTATAACAGTTTTTGGTAGATTAAATTAGTATTTCTCGAGTTAAAGAAACACAGATGTAAACACACAGATAATGCTTGACTTTTACGACATCACATTATAAATCTTTGAAAATCTCGACGTTTCTCTACTATTTATATGCGTGTATTAGACATATAGATCTTCCTCTTTAATCACTGTCTATTCAAGAAAAGCGCATTAGAACCCATTGCGGAGCTTGAAAAATCTAAACGTAAGACCGCAGAAACGACATTGTTGTATTATATGTATAGATAAAGGCATTGGCTGTAGTCAGTGCATCGTAATTTGTGGTAGTATTTTTAATATAAATAAAACGCCTACTTACTTCATGCAAAATGGCAAAGTTTACGGCGTATCAATCACAAGCACGGAATTTGGACCAATTACAATCATAGTTAACTTATACAGACATAATTCTAAAATGTCGTAAATATGTTGTGGTGTCGTAAATACCCGAGTGACCTAAAAACAATGAGATTTAATACAAGACATAACTTTTGTGTTATGACAGGAACAGGTAACACATTGCAACAACTGCTGAAATATATATAAAATTGTGTCTGCCTGTGATGTTAAGATAACTATTAAATTTTTAATTCATATATTTATATATTCTATACAAAAAACTAAAACACGGATTTTAAATTTTAAATTTGTTTTTTATGTATATTTTACTATTAGCAGCTAATTTACACACACACTTATTCCAGGCTGGACGCTTATTCATCTCACGTATTGCGACCCTTACTTAAATCATTTCGACACAGTCCAAAATATTAAGAAGCAAAGACTTTCAATCAACAACAAAATCTTAGTATGAAGTATTTATAATTATCTTCTATAGTTGGGAACAAACTCCCTACGTACAGTGTTGCGGTCATATGCACCATGGAAAGCTTAAGATCTTAAAGACAATATAAAATGTTTCTGATACTAGTAAAAAAACATTTTTTTATATAGTTACAATGACATATTAAAAAACTTATGCTAATAATAATATTTCACATTTTTTTTAAACATAGTTAAAATAACATGTTAAAAAACGTACAATCTATTAATATCGGTGACAATGAAGCATCATTATCAACAATCTGATAACAACAGATTTGATTTAGCTACGTTACACAATAGTGATTCTGTTTATAATTAAACTCAAACGCACGCATAATCATTATCACAGATACAACTGTTGGCCAAACAGGATTTAAAATTAATGGCATCTATTTCTCAGTACATTTAATTGCTCTATCAATTAGATCTAATGCAGAGATTATTCTCAATAAATCTTAATGGTGCCGATTAATTATATCAAAATTAAAATACTGATACATACGATAACGAACGTTGATATGATATTTTGATTGCTTGACAAATTGAAATCGCTTTTTGTTGTGGCAAAAGGTGACGTTTCTTTAGGATACATATTTAAAGCTTGTATGAGTTATTTGTGTCCGTAGAGATAAGAGACTAAGATATGTGGTGGTGACACTGCTCGTACATTCTGGAATACATCATCTAAATACTCGTGTTTTTATTTCCTATAAGATAATGTAAGATTACATTATAAGATGGTTATTATATTAGATACTTGCACTAACTCGCGACTATGCCCGCGAATTATGTGCATAGATGTTATATATCATATAGTAGTGCTCGTAGTAATTTTTGAAAAATATTGCTTAGAAAAACATTACGTCGAGCTGACAACGCTCTTTCTTTTTAAGTGGTTTAAAGGCGGTTATCTTAATTATAATTATGTCTGTTTTTTTCGCACCTATTTTTAGCAATATTGTAAACATTAAAGTTATTTAAAAGAATGAGTACAAATGACAGTTTCAAAACATTTCAAAAAACTAAATATACATCGTTGAAAGTGGGATTGTATGGTCTGACTGGGTAGGATAGTGGACACTGACTAATGAAGCATGGGAATAACTAATCGGTGCTTTTGATAACATCTAAACCTACGTGTTAGACAACGACATCGACATAAAGTAAACTAGATGTGACCTAGGATGTTTCCCGCTAGCTTAGACGATTGACCCCCTCTAAATGTTGCCTTAATTTTAAGTCGAATTGTAATAAAAAAATTATTTATGTTATTTTGATTAAAGGTGGGAGAACTATAGTTCGATCGGGGAGGTACCACCGCCGCCCTCATAATCCGCTGTAAAGCATCACTTGCGTTTCGGTTGGAGAGGCGAAGTTGCCGGCTACACTTTGATGCGAGGCGAACAGAGTAGCAACGCATCTACGTTCAAGTTCAGATAGGATATCGGTCGTGTTTGTGGTTATAAGTGGATGTCTATGGGCTGCGACTACTTAATATCATTACTCATATAAAAAAAACCTTTAAAATTTAAATAAAGGAAATGTATTATTTTGGGTTAAATTCAATTTAAATAAATACTTACGATATGGATATAAAATATGAAATTATGAGTAAACAAAACATAAATAGGAGTTATAAAAGTAGTCAACGAGCGTGCACACCACCTGTTTAGTGGTAACTTCGACCCCATGGACATTCATATCAAATAGAAATGAGTTCCGATCTAAGGTCTTACATAGATCTGTTGTTTCTTCTAAGCGCAATGATGTTCGTCTCGCTTGTAAGTGAAGTTGGAAACCACACTTCTCAAACCGAAACACAAGAAATTTTATTGTGGAAGAGGACGGCAATATGTCTCTGGTCGTAGTACATTTGTATATAATACAACATATAAATATAAAGCCGTCACGGACGTTCATGTTTCACGAGCATTTATTTTTTATTTTATTTATTATCAATATTTTGATATCAATAACTATTCTATATACAGGAACCGACCCGGTTGTAATTCGGTTAAGCAAACAAAACGGCGGATTAGTCATATGCCGTATTGTCCGAAGCTGTCGGTCTCTGAGCTTTATCTTAATTGACTACCATTTGATTTAGTAGCTCAAACGCTACCAACTTAACTTAAACCTCCTGAAAACTTACCCTAACCCTTACTGTACTGAAAATAATAACCAAAATCGGTTAACATTTCCTTTAAACGTTGAATAGTATACATGGCGTTGAAACAACATAAACAAATTTAATATTTCGGCAGCGACAAGCGTCTTATTGTGTTATTAATCTTATGCACAAGATCGTACATAGCAATATTGTTAGCATCGACCGTATCAATAAGTTGGTAGTGTTAAATTGCGTGAGTACCGCCTTGGGGGACGGGCCATGACATGTGACTATTTCATGTATAACATGTCTAGTAAGAAAGTAACAAGGATATAAGATTGTTATCGCGCCTTAGGGAATTCGATTCAAGTACAGGAGGGCATTGAGTAATGAGTCGAGTGTATCGCCCATTCCTTTAGTTATCTATAATTAGCGGTATTTGGTAATTAAATATTTTATTAGTGTTCATATTTTGGTAGAAGAGTGGTGATCGACCGTGCTAGCCATCTATGATAAGTGGTCGATATTCCCCATAAAAAATTAAACTCAGGAGATGTGTGTTATCTGGGGTTGAATATAGATGCGTTACAGCCCCTGAGGACCGAGATTGTCGCTTCGCTTGTAAGCGTACCTGACAAACGCTTCTCCAAACGAACCACAAACATTGCTTCAAAGCGGATTATGAGGTGTCCTTGTTGTACCTTTCCGAGCGAATAATGTTTTTATCTGTCGAAATTAAACATTGTAACATAGCACCTATTGGTAAATGTTATCAATCGCGATTTAATCGGAAAGTCAGTGGTGTTATGTACTGATATTTATTTACGTCAATGTTTTAAGTTACATGGCTTGATATATTGCCGACAGTGGGGCAACGGGGCGACAATAACTCAATTGCTTTCACCATAACCGCAGGATTAAGTATTATAAAATTAAATTAAATGATTTCTTGCACAACTAAGTAAATTACGTTATTTCAGTCCTTGGGATGTAGAAATTCTTATTTGTTTATATTTTTAAATGAGCGAGGTGATGATATCTGATATTAGATAATATATTACTACCGCTTCGCAACGTCTTAAGTAATCAGTAGTAAAGAGGTCTCTCGAAGTACTACACAGTCAAACCAGACGGCTGGATGAAGTTTTCCATACTGGTCTTCGTAGATGAGACGGTATAAGATCTGTGTATATATAGCAGATGTAATCAAGATCATCTCAAATTCATTATTGACCCATTACTTGGCAATGTTTTGCTCTCAAAATGAAAATCAAAGTACATTATTTCACGTTTATTGTTTCATGACTTATAGAGGTGTTGGTCTGTAGGTTACTTCTCATTGTGGTTATACACAACAGTAAGATCAAAGGACGCTGACATTGCACGAATCCTCATACAATACATATTAAAATCATGTTTGTTAGAAAAACAGTCCAATGTGTTGTAAATTTTGAATGACTTTTAAAAAGTAATTTAATTTCTATATAATATGTGTAATTATGTTTGTTTGTATGTATGTCATAAGAGACATAAAAAAACGTATATAATAAATTAAATTGTTCAACCCTAAAAAGTGATTTTCTATTTAACGGACTTACAGCGTCAATCCTAATCTGATCGGTTGGCATCCTTACATCAATAAAGATTGAGATTATTCTTAACAGGACTGCTCTTCAGACCGAGAACTTGGTAGATTCATCAATCACGTACAGAGTAGTAAGCGCTAATCAAATTAAATGCTTCGTTAAGATGCGAGATAGAGTAATCGAGTGTACGCGTGCCGGCGGCGACTGTTTTGAGCGCGGCGACAGGCGAGAGCGCCGTTGATATTGTTAGCCGTCGAAAGAATCTTGATACTCCATTACAGTATCTTCTGTATATAAATATAAACAACATCGAGAACTTAGCGCCGCTGTGCTATTACGACTATTGCAAAACAGGAGACATTATGTTGATTACATTTTAATCATATTTTTCAATTCAAAGTATATTCTTTATATAACTCTTTTTGATAGTCAATAAACTACCACTGACTCGTAAGGTGTTTGTTTTTGGAGAAGAAGCAGCGAAAGAAACTCAAAACCACAAGAGTAGTAAACGAACGTGCACACTGTGGATGAGCGCGTGTGTGACACTAGTGTGTGCGTTCACCTTTTCAAATGAAAAACACGGATTCACAGCGAATTATGAAAGCAATAATGGAAACTGATACCTAAGTTATATGTCTACATACAATGGTGTATTTCGAAAAATACACATGAGTTAAGCCATTTAACTGTTTCAAACATTTGTATTGTTAAAACAATTTGTTCAGTGACTTGTGGAATTCTAGGCACTAAGCAAAGCCATGGATTAAAATCTAGGTACTAAATAAGATAGTAGTCACGTTGATAGTTATGGTTGTAGAAATTGTATCGTAAGCAAGCAATTAGACGGCTAAGCAGCGCGTTACTCATAACTGGAGTAGTTTATTATTAGCGGGCCAGTCGTTAGCGGTTACTGCTAAACTTGTTGTCGTTTCAATTATTTAAACACTGACTAGTTGATGCCTGCGATATCGTCTGCGTTGTTTAACATATTAACACTTCACTTGCCCCATTACAGCAAGAAAAGCCCATCGCTGCAGACGTAGCGTTCATAAAAATAATAGTGTGTGTCAATTTATATTAAATGAAGAAATCGTGATAATTTAAGACGGATAATTTCAGGAGTAAATGCTTAAGTAAAACTTAAAAAAAGTTTGAAATATATCTGACAGCATTCGCACGCACAACGGTAAATCTCTGTAATTTCTTGTATTTTAATTTTATGTAATTTAATTTAATTTTAAATGTAAATAGACAGATAATGACTAGTGTAAGTGAGTAAAGGTCAAAAACATATATGTAAAAACGAACAAATAATTTATGATTGAACAAATCTGTTTGTATTATGAGCTACATGAATGGATAATTAGCCGGATACACATTATTGGAGGCGACCATCTTAGTCTAACCTTAAATAGAACTTTTGTGGTTTTCCAAGGGCTGCAGTGACCACTTAACATGAGGTGGCCTGCATGCCCGTTTCTTACTCTTTCATTATAAAAAAAAAAACAAAACTATGAATTGCTTGAGAAAGTGTGCTTGAGAGTTCTCTCTGAAGTTCTGAGAGACACTTGAAATTTGTCAATCCTCTTGTGAGTGTGGCTTAACTCTTCTCATTCGGCGAGAAAACCTGTATCCAGGAAATTAATATAACACTTAGTTTCTTTGGCATTGAAAAGAACCCGTTACGTCTATTCGCCATCCTCAAGGGATTGATTGGTCGAAAAGGCCATTAAGCAATAAGTTCGTCCTTTTTATACTTACTTTGTAGGTTTACAATAAATAAATAAAACAGTGATAAATCATTGATGATAGCGATGTAAAAATGATTATTACTAACAGATTTTTATTTAAATGAAGATTTTAGCAACAAACAAAATATTATAAATAAATTATATGCAAGGATTCCTGAATGCTCTTACAAGTATACAAGTATTGTGAATTACATAGTAGTCCACTGAAAAAATGTAAACAATATAAATTATTATTAGCCAATCAATATCTGGATCTAGATATTTTTTCAGGCTTTACATATCTTTGAAAGACGGGAAGTGGCGAATTGTGAAGCAGTAAAATAATAAGTGTCCGTTTCGTAAATAATATTTTATTGGATTATTTTTATTACTCGAACAGACTCAGACTATTTGTGAGAGAATAGTATAACGATAACCTGCGTAAACGCCTGCCACTTAAATAAAATTGTAAGGATAGGAAACCTATGTCTTGAAAGGTGATAAAAATTTAAACTTTAAATGCCCTGTCACTAAGGATTTCCAGGAATGTACCTTAGACAAGCACATCTAGTTTTTAGAAGTTGTATGTATATTAGAAGTTATTATAGGCTAAGGCTATATAAGGCTAGGTATAAAGCTAAAAACACTGTAAGGAAACATATATCTTCTTCTTTAAAAGTTCTTTACAACTATCACGAGTGGCTGAAAAAAAACCTTACTAGACGAGTGTCACAGAGCTTCTCATTCTGAGCAGTATTTAGCAATGGAACAGTTATGGCTTAATTACATTTGCTTGACATCTTAAGACTAAGGCTGCTTTTCCACCAGAGATGTTATACTATGTTTCTGTGGATGCGTTTGATATTCTCCAATCATATTTATTGATGCATAGAGCTTAGAACTGGTGGATATGGATTCAACTAAAATATACTGACGGACTCATAAACGGCATCAAATTTGATATTTGATGATTTTATAAGTTAGCAAAATTTAGATTAAAATTAATGAATGAAATAAATGAAAAATTACAAGACTTGCAGTAAAAAATAAAATTATAGCCGGGAATAAGTTATGTGCATAGTCACAAATTCGTCTGTTATTAGGGTAAAAATTGACATTAATTCTTATAAGTCAGTGTTTAGTAACATTGATGTAGTTTATGAGTCCGTCAATGTGGAAGGATTCTTGCTATGGATGCGTGCTATGGATGATCGCGAGTGGCGTAGATGTAGGTAGCTCTGCACAGTACCTACAGTAGGCCCGTGTTTGTCGCTGAAAGTAGACATGCCATCGTGGAAAAAAAAGTTATTTTAATCTCGCATTATACGAAGAAGAACTCTCACGCAGTTACTTTGCGGCGGCGCATCTCCATAGTACATTTTACTCGCATCGCTACATAGCTTAGTATCAGTGGAAACAGTTACATAATTTCACAGCTTAGCTATTACCTACATCTTCGCAGCACAACTGCATAGCATATCTCTAATGGAAAAACAGCCTAATACTTGTTTTAAAATCAAATGGTAATTTTGTAATCAATTTGTAATGTTGGTTAATAATCAAAAACTGGAAAGGAGTTAGGAAACGTCAATTTTTGTAACTTTCTCTTCTATTATCGCAATTACCGCTGAATTGTTTGAAGCTTGGGAATTGTCGTAGTCAGCTACGCCGAAACACAATAAATCCAGTCCATTACAAATTGGCGAGTCATTACGTTTTAATTTTTGACACTTATTCTCGTCGGCCGTCGTGCCCCGCGCGGTCCTTCTGGCAGAGGTACAAAAGGTGCTATTTTTCACTCGCAGATAACGTCCAAAGTGCGACAGCTGAGCTAAGGGGCTGTCCTATTAGACTTTCGTTCGTTCTGTGCCTAGACCACCATGGGAGAGGGTTTTGTTACATTGATATGTCATGTTCCGCGCTCGGACATTTGTAAGTGTTCTAAATGCAACGATTACGCCCAGACAGCGTTGTACGGCCACGTAGGTACTCGTGAAGCAACGTTCCCCGCGATTGTGTACGAGTAACACATTATTTGTAAAGCATTTACGGAGATAAACGCTTTTAATTCTTGTATTTTCATTCCCATTTGTGTTGGTACCGATTGCCGCACAGTTATCCTGTAGTTCGTACTACAGCATTAATCTTATTGCGACAGCATTTAATGCTATATTTAAGTCAGTGACTGGTTTTTTATTGATATGAAATATTTTTTTACAATTATGTTCATTTACCATAATAACATAATTTGAGACCTTGTTGGTGTAGCAATGTGTAGCAATATGTATTAATAAGGCGGAAGAAACTCCTTAACATACCTACAACACAAATTTTATCTACAGGTCTATTATAATTGTACAAGTTTGGTTATGTTTTTCAAAATTTTGAAAACATATAAGTAATAACATACATTTTTAATGTTGTTAGATATAAAATAACACTATAAAAGAGTTCTGTTTTATGTACATAAAACTTCATGATATTACAGATTCATATAACTTTAGTACGTAATTTCTAATTTTAAATCTTCAAGTGGTGTGATTGCAGGCTACACATAGAAAGGAGACGACAATTTTAGTCTTTAGTAATAACACAGCAATTATCTATAACCTCGCATAAAATAGACCTGTATGAAATTAGAAGTTGATGTTTATGCGCATATTTACCGTCGGATCGTTTGCACGTTCGTTTGCAAATGGAACGAGTATATATATATTCACAATGTATCAAGTTAAATGAGTCACAAAGAGTTGGGAAAGCCTCTTCACAAACAAGATAATACACTTAGGTACACACGTAGACGTGTAAGTATTCACATAGGTATTAGTATGAGGTTTACAAAGAGAATGGAACATTTCTCATACATTTGTCATAGCCGTTGTTGTCGGCCCATCATACCTCGGCTGGCCATTTATTAATAGGACATATTTGGACAACGGCCGACGTGTAATAAATAATCTTATACAATTTCGAATTTGGTCCAGTGTTTATTAGTCTGTATATATTGAGGGTAGGATTTGAACTGTATTCTTACAATAAGTTATTATTTAAAATTTACAATACATATGTATTATAAAAGAAATTATTTTCGTAAGTACATTTGTGTATATTAAACATTTAATGTGCTCTTATTTCCTTTGATAACAATATTAAAACATTTTTTCAGGATATTAAGGTTGAGAATGAATAGACTATTTAGAAGTAATTATCGTTCGTGCATAAAAATAAAGATAAAACTAAGCTTAAGGTTGCACGCGAGCAAAAACGCTAGTGTAAACTGGAATTTAAATTATCATAACATAAAATCTATAAGATAAAATTCTAAAATTGACTGACAGACAACGCACAACTTAAGTAGGAACTAAAACAGAAATATGAATAATAAGGCATGCAAGGGCTGTCTACTGCAATCGACTATCGGTACGCTTGTCGCCGTGTGTCAATTACCAAATACTAATATACAAATACTAATAATATTATGGTATTCAAAAGGTGGTAGAGCCGTTAGAGCTCCCCCGGGGCGGTACCACCGCCACCCTCATAACCCACCGTAAAGCAACATGTTCTTCATGTATTGTGTTTTGGTTGGGGAGGTGTGGTTGCCGGATACACATTATTGGAGGCG
>DWON01009101.1:0-11657 GCA_018251015.1 Phocides pigmalion okeechobee | reverse complement strand
GATGATTTACATAATATTTTTAACGAAATTGCTTTTAAAATAAAGATATTTAGTATACAATATTTTAACTCACTTTGTATTGGTAACACCATTTAGACTAGGACTCAAGAGTGGCCCACTCTTCTCCTTTGATACAGTCCAGGCATGATGCATGCACTTGGTGGTGACGACAAGTCCCTGTGGAGACTCGCACCGGCTCGGCTTCGGTTTTCTAGGACCGCCTTGGATCTGCTCCTCTTTCGTTTTATCATCATGGAGTCTATCATTGCGTTCGTCGCCACTAGACTCAGAGTCGTAAGGAACCAATCTTGATCCTGCATTTCCATTCTTTTGTGAATGGTTAGACGAGTCACTTTTAGTCATTTGCTCTTCCAACTTTTCCAGAGGAGATTTTGTTGGTTTAATCAGGTTTTTTAACGATGTAGACTTATCGAGAATTTTTCCACTATTACTGGTCAAAAAGCGAAGATCAGAATCACTTTTTGACAGTTTAGGCTTCACAGGACACTCGTCGCCTTGTTTTTTAATAACGAAACTTAGCCTTATATCTTCATTGGCTTCATAGTCAATTTTATCAACACCATAAAGAATCTTTGGTTGACTAACTTTTTCCACCTCCCCATTTTGTTTTACTACCCAAGGCTCAGATACAGTATTATTGGATTCCAAGGTTTTGGTTAACGTCTTATTCAATATTACAGGTTGAACTTCGGGTTTGACTGTCTCCAAAGAATTAGAATTAGAATGGATTGATTTTCGTTCATCATTTCTGTAGAAAGTAAGCTTTAGAGGACTTTTTTCTCTATTATTCAAAATTATATTTTCAGAAAGATGTGGTCCAAAGATAGCATTTGATGTGGAGGCAGCAGGTCCATTGAGTTCATCAGTAGTATTGTCTTTTTCAAAAAACATAATATACGCATTTGTGCCCAGAACGGCAGATAAAGGTAATTGCCGAACACAACTGTCATCAAATTGATAATAATAACTATTAGGAGCTTGTCCTATTGCTGTGTAGTGCCCACAGTTTTGTGATGGGCCCAAATGTGTTACTAAGCTCACCAATTTGTAAGACTGGAAAAAATATTTTAAACAGATTAAAACCTTTATTGGTAATTGACAACAATATAATAAATACATTTGAGAATGAAAATAAAGTATATCTATTATGTTAATGACAATTATACTCACTAATGATTGCTGACTATTTTTATTATATATATATTTATTAAGTGATATCTTTTTTCGGAATTGTACATGTTTAGATAATTTTCCGCCTGCTAATGAAAATCTCTTCAATGCAATGCACAGGACCATTGGTGCTCTTTCGACAAAGAATTGTTTTGTTGCTGATACCTGTAAACAATTTCATCGATAATTGAAATAATTCACTTTCAGTGCATATTGTTTCAACTTAGGTATACTTTAACCAAAAAATTTCCAATCAAGTTCTGCACATTTCATATCACCAAAATAGCTCATAATAATCAATTTTCTTCTATTCTTTTAATGTTACGACAATACTATCTAAATTATGACCTCAATGATACTGGTTCATTTGTACAACGGAAGCATTTTTTTTTTATTAACCAATTCCATGCGGAGGGCACCACACAAAAGAAATTCATGGCAGAACTGTGGTGCCATCCGTACGGAATCGTAACAAAACTTGAATAAAAAATAACATTAAAAAAATATTCCTATACCTATACAAAGTTAATAAACCAATCAAAATATTGTAATTCATAATAATTAAGTAACAAAACATTATTTCACCTTCTTGTTGCATGCTTCACATTTATAACCAAGATCTTCCAGTCTTTCTCGTGAAAAAAATGAATCTAGTGCTTCATCCAATGTAGAATGTTTCCTTATGTCTAGTAATAAATCCTGGAATTAATAAAATTTGCTGGTGTCACAAAAGCATTTTTATTTTTAATACTATTATCAAATCATAAATTTTAAATGACATTTAGGATTATGATCTGACACATTAAGTTTGTATATATCTAGTTTATTCAAAGTAAACTAGCAAATATTTACGAATGAATGACATACTTGAAAATGCTGGTAAGTGGTAGATAGATGGTGACATGCAAGACAGCGCACCGTTGATCGCAAATAGCCACCCAAAATTTGGTTCAAGGGAGTTGTTTCTTTACTGTATTGGTCTAATTTGTCAGCATTAATAAATCTTGATAAATAACATTTCTCCATAGCCTCCACTAAGTATCTGTAATTATTAGAAATGTTTAATAATTCGTAATCTGAAATATTATTATAGAACACAATCCCGTTTTTTTTATATTCACCTTAAAAACTCATGTGCATCTTCTTGTCTCCCTGGAGTCAAATGTCTACATATTAAACGTAATTTAGAGTACACTTGCCATGGTTTAATGGGTGCACCTCCACTTTTTTGGGTAGCCATTAATGTTGCACGCATTCCACAAATTACACATCCTTCTGTAATAACATTATATACAATGAAAATATAATTGTACTGATTTAAATGAAATTACAATAAACACTTAAGTAACTTTATATTGCAGTAAAGATATGACCAGCAGTAAATTACAATAATAATTTGCTTATTCATACCTTAAAAATTTCAATAGCAATTCTAATAAATACTATTATTATATAATATTGCATTATTTACCTTGTTGATTACATTTCTCAGCATGTATTGTTTCTGAGACAAGCCAGTTGGCAAATGCAGGAACATGAAATAGAGCTTGCAAAGTGGAATTTAAGTAACATGTGTTGCCCACATTTTGCATGCCTGCTCCCGCCGCCCATGCACTCTGCCATCCCAGCTGCACCTTCTCAACAGGGAAAAACACCCTTTTTGGTTTTGGTAAACCTTCATCACCATTTTTGGCCCCTTCTGAAAATAAATTGTACCGATATAATGAATAACTTGAATATTAAAAAACTAATAATTTACATACTTAAAACTAATATATTGTGCCCATAGTTATTCACAACTAAAAACATATGCAAAACTGAAACATAAAAAAAAAGTATGACAATTTATTCACCAAAGTATTAAACAATGGTAAGAAGCCTAATTACACCTATTTTATGATACTGTAAATAGTATTACAATGTGAAATCTATAATGGTCATTCCAGATACTCTATTAGGAGTGAGTTTTATTTCTGTTTATAATATAATAAAACAAAGGTCAATTGATAAAACGTATTAAGAAAGCATAGCCTAAACAGGACTTTTCAAACCAAAATGATTATTTGCATTTACTTACATGAAAAACAACTATTTTATTTTAGTTTTTCTACACTATATACATATGCACTTTTATTGTACATAACTTATAAGATATTTGGATTAAGATAATATAAATAATAAAAGCAATAAAGTAAATATTTACATCGTGATAAATATAACCTCTTAACGTTTCGCAATGGAAATTGAAATAAGTAAGCGCAAGCAGAAAGTGTATTTTTGTAACAGTAAATATATAAACCTTACCTGATGATGCACTGCAAGTATTCACCTCTTTTTTAATTATTTTACCATCAAGTACAGGTTTTTTAGGTCGAATAACCACGTATTTAGATTTCAGTCCATCGAGAACATTACGTTGATAATCTCCGGATTCCTCGAATTCAATCTTAGATAACAAACCATTTTTTGATGATGAATACAATCTACTGTCTAATAACGATGAACTTTGTGATTCCTCTGCCGTAAGAGATAAACGCAATGCGTTTGATACTGGGTCACAAATGGAAGCGGGCATTTTACCTCCAAAATCACACTATCACGGAAAGTAAAATATCAAATGGTAAAACTGTCCATGTTTCAATTATCACTATGTATCAATCACAATTAGCAATCGGCGTATCTTTCGAAATTTCGTACACATGTGTATAACTCAAATAAAGGCCATACGTGCAGAACTCTCACGAAAAAGGAAAACGTACAATAAAATTTTACGCGGTGGTTCCCATAGACAGACCCATAGACACAGATAGAATATTAATAACCACAGAATACAAACTTAAACACTCATGTGAATAAGATTAAAACGAGATATTTACGTGTACCTTGAAATTCTTTAAAGTTTTTAACCATTAAACAAAAAACTGCCTTTATCATACAGATGGATCATTTTCAAACGTAAAAATAAGTGCCATAAGTTGTACGATACGTATACGATATATGAAACTTGTCTTCTATCCAAGTAAGATAAAAATATTTTCAATATTGATCCAACGTTTCATATGTTACTAATTTGATATGTATATACGGTTTATATAAAAATATCGAACACTGCAAATTGATAAAATCTCCCATTTGCTGAATTAAATATAAATTGCAGTAAAGATATTTAATGATTTATTTTACACCAAAAGACTACAATAACAATAATGTATCTAATAGATTTCACAGCACGTCAGCTTGCAAATAAACATAACATTTTACAATAATATAAAGAATATTTTGCAATCCACATATTCTTTATATTAACTATATCAATAAGATAATAAAAAAAAAAACATATTTTAATTTTGAACATACCGGCTACATTAAGATATTTTCATAGATAAAGGATAAATAAATATGGACGCTATGACATTTGTCAAAGTCAGCATAAAAAATTACTAACCTGCTCTTTGAGCAGTTTAAGTGAATATATTTTATTTAAATGGGAATATATTTCATCATAACATATACATAAGTACTAAACGTTTAGATTAAGATATATTTAAATACGTTTCTCGTTAAAGTTTTTCATTAAAGTTTTGAAATTAATTTTTCTTTAGGGTTGAGGTGAGCGCCGGTGAAATTGTGATCATGGCGAATCCGTCATCAGGCGTTGGTAAGTTTTTATTTTACGTTATATCGACTTCATTTTTATTTTTAAAACACTTTTGTGATAGTGGCATATAATTATGATTAATTTCATATATTATTTTTTTTACTATGATTCCTTACTAATCATTATTATTTTTCTTTGAACAGTTGTACCTCGAAACTTTCGTCTTCTAGAAGAACTTGAGCAAGGTCAAAAGGGAGTGGGCGATGGCACGATCTCTTGGGGTCTCGAGAGCGATGATGATATGACTTTGACTCACTGGACTGGCATGATAATTGGCCCTCCTAGGGTAAAAAATAATATATTCACTTCTGTATCTTTTGTTACTGAATGTTTCCGTAATTATCGTTGTTTGATTTTGTATATAACCAAAAAATAGATATCTACAATCAATTTAAACCTAGCAGTGCTCTGGTGTTCTAATATAATGTTATATCTAATCATATTTAGCTCATTATTTACTTTTGCAGACTCCATATGAAAATAGAATGTATTCTCTGAAAATTGAATGTGGTACAAGATACCCAGATGAGCCACCAACTGCTCGGTTTATTTCTAGAATCAACATGAACTGCGTGAACAGCCAGACGGGACTTGTGAGTATATACCAATTTTTTAATAAGTTTTCATAATAATATATTACAATGTACCCCCTTTTTTAACAAGCTTATTTGCAATAGTTTGATAAACTATAAGTATTGCTAGGTATATCACCCATTTAATATGAAAAATCACTAAAATAAAAAGTAACTAAAATGAGTCATAATGCCATTTTCTTTTTTTTTGCAAATTGTGTTGAGAAATGTAAAAAAATAAGATAGATGGTGCATTAATAAAATGCAATATATTGTATAAAACCCCAATAGTCAATTAAACTATACTTAGTGGAGAGTTTAGGAAAAAACGTCTCTATTAAATGTTTCCAAAGTAAACATTTTTGTTTTAACACTTATGTTTAAATCATAACAATTACCTAAGCAATAGTGATAGTCTAGTGGTAAGATTTTGGCTTCTGACATAGGAAGTTCAGGGTAGTAATCACAGGCATGTATCTTTGAGTTTTTAATGATATATGCTTATTAGAGTTTGAGATTCTCAGAGGTCTCCATATGGAGAAACAGTATACTTTTGCATGGTGGGCTGTGTTTTTTATATCTAATGGTGATAATTTGCTTTTTTTCTAATATTTCTACCTAGGTTATGTTAATTGAATTAGTCAAGGAACTGGAAAAATCCTCACCTGTGGGGATATGCAATAATTTTAAACTGGCTTATAATAAAGTAAAGTGGTGTGCACACAGCAACTTTGGTAAAAGCGACAGTGACAGTACACTACAATTCTCTTGTTTTTGTAATGTATAAATAAATTGTCTGTAAATCATCATCATGTGTATTATTTTTATTAGGTGGATAACAGACAAGTTCCAATTCTGGCAAGATGGCAACGTGATTACACTATCAAGACAGTGCTGCAAGAATTAAGACGTCTCATGACTCTCAAGGAAAACATGAAGCTCTCGCAGCCACCAGAGGGAAGCACTTTCTAGTGTGTATCAGTAAATCATGTCTCAGAAGCCCAATCTACTTATTATAACAACATTCAATCCCACTGTACTAATTAAATTATACTTTCAATGTGCTAATTTATAAGCAATTGGTCTTGTTTGTCACTTTTATTTTGGGTATAAAGATGCATTTATTGTAAGGCATATTTTTCGAATTATAGTTGCTGAATATTTATATACTTAGTAGATTGGGTTAATATATTACATATAAGGAACACTTCAGTGGCTCTGCATTATATATTTAGAGTAACACCCATTAATTTTATCACATTTCTTAAATTATTGTGGCCTTTGAACTTTCAGATTTTGCTTTTATATTTAAGGTGTTTACTGGTATTTGTTGTATTCATAATTAGTGCCTGTATTTCAATACTACTTACTTATTTTCTTATTTACGTTCCACTAAAAGTAAAAAAAAGTTTTTTAAATATGGGCACATTAATCATTGTAGCATTGTCTTACCACTGCACTAAAGATAATTTTGAGGTTTATCTTTCCAATTTACAGTTAAATTTTGTGTATCTTTTTTCTTAAATAACATGATCAAGTGTAACATATTTTAGGAAATTTTTATTTCTTAGGCACATAAGATAAAGTACTACTGGTTCGTTATATGGCTTTGCATCACGATAATAATATGGTTGAAAAATTGCATATAATGCAGTCGTCGAATGACGACCAATTGACCATAAGGCTTGTCAATGTGAAAATATACAGTAGATCCCATTTTAACTTCTGCGTGAATTTATTGTTACAAACCAAATGCTAAGTCAAATTGTTTCATAGCAATTAATATTTTTACCAATGTATAACTAGCAAAGGTAAATAAATCAAATAATACTGTCCAATGGTTCAGTTTTCATTTTCCTTTTATTTTCTCGTTATCATGAGATAGTAAACAAGTATGCAGTCCATCGGATGGTAAGCGGTCACTACCACTCCATTTCCATCCCTAAATAACATCAAAACACCTTATGAGGTGATGCCAATAACTTTCATGATAATTTTCCTAGGTAAGAATAAGTATCTAGTCTATGGATTACTTATTCTTACCTAGGAAAGTTACATACCAATCCTACTTCCACGTTTTTTGTTTGTTGTAATATGGTATCTAAGATGGCTGCATGAAATGAGATTTTATACACGACAAGGTAAAATAAACAAAGTGTATCGTATTGAAACATGACGTTTTTATTTTTAATATTATACAAAGTTTTGTGCGCTGGACAATTAACACTGTCATTGCGGCGTACAACACTGCTATGTATTGCGCAACGCGCTTCCGGCTTGTATACACCTGTTATAATGGGCGACCACAAGTGCTGTTTCGGCAGTAGAGTCTGACTTTGACTGCGATGCTCGCATATTACATAGAGTCAGGATTGCGGGAAGCGGCACTAAACTAGAGCTCTTTTCTCTAGAATTTAGCCGCACAGACAATTTACACGAATATTGTATCTTTTAGCATCATTATAGTATCCGCGAATACTTCGATGTAATGTCTGACTGTACGACTGTACTTAATGTACGACGAAAGTGTTAACGTACGTATATATAAAAAAAGCAAATACATGCAATGAAGGACATAGCATGTTTACTTACCTAGACATTACCCACTCGAAAGTAGTCTCTAAAAATCGTAGGTGTGGTACGCCATCATCATACTAGCCACGTAAACGCTAAACCTCGGTAATTACTGTAAAGATGATTTTCCCACACTTACACGGGCAAGGAATAAGAACGAGAAAGTGGATAGTAGAATTTGAAAGTGAGAGTATTGTCTATCCTTCTTCACCTTTACTCACCTCTTCACACTTTGACTGCGGTACGGATATATATGATCGGGTCAGGATTGCGGGAGGCGGCCCAAAACTGGAGCTTATTTGATTAGACTGAAGATACGCCAACAAATTACTAAAATATTGTATTTTTAGCATCTTGGGCGGCCTGCGCCCAACGAATCAAAGCAACTTTTACGAGGTTGTCCTTTCCAGTAAATGTATTAAGTATCAATGAATGGAAACGCAATAAATAACCTGACTTTTGTAAGTTGACGCTTCTCAAATTACAAGTCCTTACTCCTCTTCAAAATCCTATTGTAAACGCAATGTGTTCTCGACGGGCTCGTTTTAACACTTCCTTGCGGCATACATCAGGCTAAGTATTACGCGGCGCAACGCGCTTGCGCCTAGTACACACCATGTTGCACGTACAAATCTGTATAGATGACAGGCGAACAATTACTGTGTTTACGTCGGCGCTACATTACTGGGAGCAGACATTATATCTATGTTTTCGTAGATGATACGCAGATACTAAAAAATACAATATTTCAGTGAATTATGGACGCATCTTCATTCTAGAGAAATAAGCTCCAGTTTAGTTACGCCTCCCCTAACGCTGATACGATCTAATGTGAGCGCCGCACAGCGTCGACACACAATTCTATCTATTCTTCAATGTATTTAGTCATTCCATATCACGCTAAGATTCAGAACTTAAAAATAACCCCAAGAGCTAAAAATTGGAAAATACAAAAGGACTAAGCTCCACAAACTTCTTGGAGCGTATAATTTTGTTGCCGCCAGGGGCTTGGGGATCAAAATGTACTATTAATTTGAATTACAAGTATCAATAGAATAATCTATCAAATAAATGTAATTATTAACATTTCAGCCCCCATACATGCCTACTTCCATTATATATATACATATACGGTAAGTACTACAAACTGTGGAGATTGGCATAATAAACAAGTTGCTAGTCTTTGGTCTAGTTATTTTATTGAGAATTAAATCATTATTTTCATTCGAAACCGATTTATCGTCAAACTCAATCCACGTACAATACACATAACTAAAAACTTATTTTTAATATAAAATTTAAGATAAACTATTTATTTACAACGATTTAAATAGGTATGTACATAAATATTTAAATTCACAACATTTAACTTGATCAACAATGAATCATTTAATTGCATATTACAAATTATTGTTAATATAAACAATATTTTCTACATTACTGAGTAACAACATGTGATGTTGCGGCCGACAACAACTTATCTTTACTATTTATTGCACTTTAAACAGCATTTCGACGACATGGGAAAATTATTGTAATATAACATTTTCTTCAATATCTCGAACTATTTTATTATTGCATTGATTGCCTGTGCATTACCGATAATATATTAAATATAATATCATAATCACAGACTTGTTCGGTGAATATCATTATAATTTTTTCAGTCAATTTGTCTTTGTATACAGGTATACAACAAGTTCAACTGAAACAAACGTCAAAATTGTTGATTAGACGTCGGCCGACAACAATAGGTTACATTACATTTAAAATAAAATTTCCTTTGAAAATAATTCTAATTATGTAGAAAATGTAATTAATATAAAACACGACATCAAAATAGAATTAATAATTTATGAATTATAAGCGTACTAATGGACAGACAAAGTAACAATTACATTCATTATATAAAAATAGAAGACATAGAAAAGGGACAAGATAGGTAGACTACAATACAAATAGCAGTTTGTGGAAATAATCGAATGGCATACTGATGTTTCCAAATTTAAATTACAAATTTTGGCCGATTATAAGTGAGAGAATAAAGTAAGAAAAAAATTCGTGTTATACAAATATCTATAGTTTTTGGTGAGTTGTCGTGATTATAATAGTAAAAGCAACTATAAACTTCATTTAAATAATATGTGAATCGATAGAAACAATGCCCAATCTTGGCCAGCGACTTCGTCACTGGCGCCTCAAGGGCGCCGTGGCTTCTGAGTATCGCATAGTTGCGCCACCGCAGCTATTATTATAATAACTTGATAAATTTAAACAATTAAATGCACTTAAAGTGCGTTCTGTATTATTTCCTCAGGATTAATTACAAACATTCCAGATCTTACATTAAAAACGTTACCTTACATCAAATCAGATGACCCTTACAATCATCACATTAAAATTTACATTTAACATGCTATAATTGTAAGTATATTTTTGTTTCAGGTTTCATTGATAAGTCAGTTAACACAAGCAATTAGTTAATGTAGTTGTACTACCTAAAAGGAGGGTATTTCCAAATGTTGACATTTAAGACGGAAATACTTAAATACTATAAAACTTATTGCTTATTACCATCATACATACATATGGATCTTATGGGGGTCCGGCAACGCGATGCAGGAACATCATTTATTTTAGTCTAATTCTACAATCGAATCATTCATACTACGTAATTCAGCATTAAAGATATACAATGCACATAATTTGCAACTTTCGTATAATATGTTAAGCATTTTCTATAAAGATAAGGCAATATTAGGGATACTTTAAGCAACAATTTTATCAGATCTTAGAAAAAAATGTACACAGAAGCTTCAAGACTCAAATTTGGTATCACTGTTCGTCGCATTACCACATCGCATACCACTACCACTGTATTATTAACTTGTTTGCTGGTTGAATACAAGTACGTATATCTAGTGTACAAACACAAATATTTTAATACTGAAAACATAGTAATAACATATTAGTATAAAGTTCGTTATGAATATTCTTTGACAATTTTTTTACAAATCTCAGTTCTTGCTATTAAACCTTATTATGAAGTATTCCTTCGATTCGTATATGATCGAGTAAAATATTATGTAGGTACAGCCATGAACTGAATCGTCGAAACCCTGTTGACCTAAAATATTTACAGTGTAAATGCGATTCATCAATTGTATTTCTGAAAATCTTAAATGGCCCCATGTGAGAGACGATCATTGTGAGTCAAAACATTACGAGGAAGAATCAGGATTTTTAATTACGGCGGGTACGCCACGGACGACGTCTATTCAAATAAAATAAGATTACATTATATCTAAAACACTAACGATATTAATAATTTGGCGATACACGGGGCGACAGTTAAAATACATCGACAACCTGAAAATACGTCAAAACGCTGAGCTACGAATAGAAATGCGTCCCTAGACAAATCGGTAAACTAGGAAACGCGACGTGCGCGCCGGGCTTGGCAGCTCCGCCACTAAATCTCCCGCGCTCCTGCCGGCCACGCTGCACGCTCCGCTAGCACAGCCCGTGCAGCCGCCGCGCCGACGGGGCCGGCCGCGCCGCCGCCAGCAGCCGCAGCAGCGGACGTCCGCACAGCGCCACCAGCCCACCGCCCGCCCAGCGCGCCGCCGCCGCCTCCTCCACCTCCGCGATGCGGTTCAGCG
>DWON01009100.1:0-11658 GCA_018251015.1 Phocides pigmalion okeechobee | reverse complement strand
TTTATTATAATAATTATGTTATAAATCATGTTAATTTAATATAATAAACAAAATTGACATTGATTATAAAATACATATCTTTAATCATTTTTATAAATCTTACTTGTTAAAAAAACATACCAATTTACACTAATGTCTACTTAAAGAAGGTCGATCAACCATGTCCTCTATGTACCATAATATAGGGTATTGTAAGCAAAAAGTGAAGTTGAAAGTAAGGTTACAAACAAATTATCGGTGTTACATTTTAAAAAAATAAAGGAAGGAAAGAAAAAAATTCTACAGACTTTAAATAACACAGTTTCGTTAGAAGATTAAATGTATCAAGTGAAGTGAAGTGTAAGTTAAGTGTTAAACACTTTCTTTGCGGCTTGTACACACCTGTGTTGTACGTACAACGTACAACACAGGTGTGTACAAAAGCGCCGAGATAAATACAGCAAGTATATCATCTACGAATACATAGACGTAATGTCCGCTCCCAGTCTTGTAGTACTGACGTTTAACACCGCACTTTTGTTCGCCCGTAATCCATACAGATTTGTACGTACAACACAGGTGTATAAAAGCCACAAACGCGTTACACAGCTAATTACACAGCAATGTTGTAAGCCGCAAGGAAAGTGTTAATGCTTGTTTGCTATTCTACTTTTGTCAGACACAAAATCAAAATGAGAGACTGTGTTTAACTTTGAGTCCTTTCATTGAGAGCTCGTATAAAGGTCAATATTAAGAACAAGAGCGTATATTATAAGTACCAGTTTTATTTTAAACTACATACATACATGCCTATAATTAATATTCTCACGAGGAGATAAAACTCAACGAAGGAGATATCAAGCTGCATTATTTTATAATTTTCGTTTAGTCTTTATTAATATTTCCCAGTGCGCGGAAGTCATCTTTCCGTAAAAAAAATATATCGTGAATAATAAAAATTCGCATTCCAATAAGTACGTAAGTACTCACTTAATCTAAGCTATTAGCAAATATTTATCCTATTTTAAAGACCTACCTTTATTTACCTAGTCAATTACCTAATGGATAAACTCGTATATTTGATTATACATTTTATTCTGCAAGAGTAAGAAACGGGCATGCAGGCCACTTGATTTTAAGTGGTCACTGCAGCCCATGGACAACCACGTCCAATCTCAAATAGAACAGCAGTTTTAGTTAAGGATGGACTCGGAACCGTTCCTACTCTTGAGGACTAAGATGGTCGCCTCCAATAATGTGTATCCGGCAACCACACCTCCCCAACCGAAACACGATGCATTAAGAACATGTTGCTTTACGGCGGGTTATGGGGGTGGCGGTGGTGCCGCCCCGGGCGAGCACTAACGGCTCTACCACATTGGAAATATGGTGATAGCGGCACTATAAAGATAGGAAAAAGTGATGAGAGTAAAAATGTATACCACTACATATTACTACATATTATAAGACCAGCACGTGTTTCATCCATACAAAGCATGATCAGAATAAGTAGAATCTACGACGGTTAATCACTCAGCGATTTTCGTAACGTAACGCCTGATATTATTAACTAACTAGTAACTGTTAGTGTCCACCTGTGTGCATATCCTAAAATATGATTGTAGTCCAAGATAAACTCTAAATACAAAACTTTTTAAATAATACATATGTCAATGGCAGTGAACGTAGTGTAAGTAAATCCTTTTCTGAGAATTCCCGTAAATAATTATATTCATAGACAATTTATTTATTAAATTAGACATCTAACTCAAATATGTCACATGAAATGGTTCGGACATACTACTAAATAGCGATATACTCTGTATGTGTGTACTGTTACTCAAATAGGTATATTTTTCCATAATATAATTTAATAACACCTACGTAAATATCTAGAAATACACGTACTTATATAGGTACCTCACTTGAACCATTTAGGCCGTATTATGTTACGCGTTCGTTAAATTCAATTTAATATTTGGCACGCAAAATAATAGCTTTGGTCGTAGGTTGTGATGACGTCATAGCCACATCATTGGCATCTGGCAACCCTAAATGAACTAAAGCACATAGTACTATTATTTATCTGTGGCCAGACACTGTGCGAGCAATTTAGTCAAAGAATAAGAACCAAGGTCACCTTTGTGACCCTGTCCATATAAGAAATTATGTTAAGTCGATCGTAAGAAACGTTTTTTAGCTTTTATCCTAATAAATATATTCAATGAATTTCAATAGAACAAAAACCTATTTTCTTTCATAGATCAATGGAGATGTTCGTTTAGTAAGTTATAAAATATGTGATCAACGGTAAACTGCTGATTACATTGAGTTAGAATTATTGTAAGGATTTAGCTACAAACAATATAAAAAATTACTATTAAAACATGAATAAAATATTACATCAATATAACTTAAATACCAAGTTACGCGGAAGTTAAATAGTAGAATGTAAATAATCTATATACTAACACAAATGAAACGTTAAAAATACATATTACAAGATTGCTACAATAGTTATAAGAACATTGCAATATCGTTACAGTAGTTAAAAACAGTTGCAAGATTTTTACAATAGGTATAAAAATATTGCAAGAACGTTACAATAGTTGAAAAACATTGGAAGATCGTTACAATTATTATAAAATATTACATGATCGGTACAATCATTTCTTAGATAGTCTCGTTAGTGACTGTACCTAGAGACATGCGTCGATGACTTCTCAAGTAGTTTTTTTTTTACATGAATGATCGTGACACGGTCAAGGAATTCAAAGATAACATTGCGTTTTAGTTAAATACAACGTTTAAAGTTACACAAAACAATTTCTTGTGTAAAATTGTCCGTTTATTTAAGGAAAAGTCTCTCAGGCGTAACGCGGCAAATGGCGGCCAGTTTCAGTTCCAGCGATTCGCGCAAAACAAGCGTCGTCATCGCAAACATTCCGTTTTGCATTCGTAAATACCGTCCGTCTGTAAAGCTTCATTTACATTACAAAAGCAATGGCTTTAAACTAATTTCGTGACACTTCGGTCTTTCATTTCAGTGTAGTTATGACATTATTAGCGAACACATCACAAGATTACTTTATATATACGTATCTTTAAAAAAGTAGAGAAAATAACATGGGATACCATCAAACTGAACGTAATTTCATGGTAAACCTTGACACGTGGAAACATACCTTTTCTTTAATGGTATTTTTGTGAGATAGTAACAGACGAGCGTGAAAGGCATCTAATGATAAATGGTCACTGCTGCCCATGGCCATTTGCAACTAAACTTAAGAACAGGAACCACCTGAAGGAGGTCATATATTGCTATTCTTGAGGACTAAGAAGTTAGTACAAACGGAATATCATATTTGTTATTCTGTAACGGGTTCTCACGAATAACGATTTTGTGATTGTCGATATTTCGAACCAATTACATGGTTCATGATCACGGCTGAACTACATACAAAATGCTTACATAAATAACTTATAAGTATATATAAGCAAAGGTATAAAATATGCGTTTAATGTATAATTAAAAAAAATGTTTTAAACCTTAATAGTGATGCGAATGTTTTAAACGGCGATAATACATAATAAAAAAAGTTATTGTCAAATATTTATTTATTATCATAATAAATTTATTAATTGTCAAATAGAACGGTTATTTAAAAATATTGAATCACGCAAGAAATAAGTGTAAACGAGGTTATGTTTTCAATCGAATTTTACACCGTTGAACCATGCATACATTTCTGAAAAGAATTCCGCAACACAACGATGTAAACCCATCTTAGGAATACCGGAGGCTGATATCTCAAATTACTTTTAGCTGCGAATTCCGTGCAACAACCTCGCTGCAAACACACCAACTAAAAGTTTCAAGTTGCCGGTCTAAGTTGTCCGGTGGATGCAGCTCTAAAATGTCCGGTGGATGCCAGTCGCACCGTTACATTGTAACGACAGTACGAGAAATTTTGCTCCAGTTTGATCGTCGTGGCTTATAGCCGATTTGGGATAACCGTATGCCCTAATAGAAACTTTACTGAACTTTATTTATTTTAAACTGTATTATACAAAAGAACTGGTACAATAGTTGGACTACTAACTTTACTAGTACAATTCTCTACCAATCGAGCTTAGGGGAAGCAGAAATCAGCCAAGGCGGGAATTTTGACAGAGGTAAATTAAAAGAATAAAACTAATAATATGTATGTTGATTTACTGAAAATAATGGTCATCCATCCAAATCACGACCACGCTTGATGTTATTTATTTAATAGATTTACGATCAAAACAAGCCACCGAGATATATACTTTTGGAGGGAGTGATTGAGTTATATGAAGTGAATGATGGAATGGAGACAGTTCCAGTTCAGTCTAGTTCTTCCTATTATAAGATAGTTTATATTTAAATATGAAGTTCAGAATTACAGTTCGACCGGCACCACGCCCGCCCACGAAACCCACCGTGAAGCAATTCTTGTATTTAAAGCGGGTATGGTGGTCATATTAAAACTAAAACAAAAAATCACAATAGTGAATAGTTCTGCACGTAGGTACTAAATATAGTTTAAAAGTGACTAATACGGATGCTCATCGACTGTACTCAACGCCCTACAATTACGTCGTATTGCAATGAAATCGTTATAAATATAGGCCGATAGCCTAGCGTAGCGTAGATAGCATAGCGTAATCGTTCCTTGTGGGAGAATGAAATGTGTGTTCTTATAATGAATGAGCCTGAACGACCATTCGTTTAGTTTCCATGCTTTTATATTAATTTTATTATTTATGATTAAATTCAAATTCGATTATTTTATTTTATTGTAAGGTACATGCAATTTAATGAATGTCAAGGGTACAGTGTAAAATCAGTACATCGGCTTTGAGCTCTCCGTTGGCTAACGTTGACCGGGAGAAAAAGGGCGAAAAAATTATATTGACTATATTGATAATAATACTTTGATATCTTGTGGGATAAAACATGAGGTGCTTAGGGGAGAAGGAACATAAAACACTCCACGGCATCCGCCACCGACCAGCCAAATCTCACCGGACAGGAGTCTCACAGAGGACAGGAGTTTTTGCATGTATCAAGTGATTTTTTTTTCGTAAAATAACTGCGAAATTACAAGAAAATTCGGTGAAATTTACTGAAATTTGTTTAAAAATTAAATGATATACGTATTTACGCTAAAAATATAGTTTTTGATATATCTTAAGCAAGATTGGTGGAAAGGGAGTCGGGCTCAATCTCACTGAATCTCACCTCGTCAAAGTCCAAATCTGACCTATAAGCTATAAAAGTTTTTTAAACATTTGTGTTCCGATTTTTAGAAATCCCGCTTTTAATATATTTTAACAAAAAATTAAATCAGATAATAGAATCAGGCTATACCTTGCGGAAATCATATCAAAACACAGTGCATGTTTTGAAATATATACCATTATACATCGTGGTAGCGGAAAGTTGCAAAATTTTTAACAACTTAATAAAACTAAATCACTCAGAACAATTCAAATAGAGTGTATGTATTAAGCCATATTGATTTGTAATTACGTTATGATACCATTGCAATTGCAATTGGAAATGAAATTGGCGGGCGTTTCCCTAATTTGTCGTTCCCTTGTCGACAGATGGCGCCTGTGACGTTGGTGCGACGAATTGCTGCTATCCTCACCTCGAACACTTTCATGGTAAGCGATTTTAATTTTACATTTCGATATGTGGTTAAACCAGGAGGTACAACAACTACCCTTATAAAATTACTATTATATAAATTAATACGCTTAAATAAAATGATCCTTACAAAGTTGTTCTTAAGTGGGACAAATGTGGTTGCCAATTACTAATCGAGGCTAATCGTAGTTCTCAGGAGTAGGAACGCATCTACGACCTTAAATAGGCCTTGCAGCTTGTTTAAAGTTGAACGTACATGCCTTTGGGCTGCAGAAACTACCTAAAATCAGGTGGTCTGCATGCTCCTTTGCTTTTCAATTTAAATATTGCTTACGTTACTACTCGTTTCGTTATCTACTCGATACCATCGCGACAAAGAAATATTTTAACACTATGGAGTGAGAGTGTGTGACATCACATCAAGTGGCCTTCATACTCGTTTGCTACTCTCCTCATACAAAGAAACACCACGTTAAAGAAACGTACCACGAAGATATAACATAAAAGTTTAAATATTCTTTATAATCTGGCGGATTTCGTTTTTCACAATCGCTTTTTCTTATATTCGTTTCCACTTTAAATATTGCTTTAATTACACATTGCGTTATCTACTTTAATGCGATCGACAACGAAATATCTTAACACTATGGATACATTTAAGTTTTCAATAATCTTTATAATCCGACGGATTTACTTTTCCACTATCACTTTTTCCTTGTATTGCTTTTCACTTTAAAGATTGTTTTCGTTCCAATTCGTTCGCGACAACGGAATATTTTAACATAGCGGAGTGGCAGTGCGTGACGTCACTAAGGCGTATGTTAGCTATATATTATGTACACGCTACAATTCAGTCTGACAATGTCTCGTAAAGCAACTAAATTTATCAAACGACGAGGCAAAAGGAATGAACGAGCTGAGCGGCTTTCGTACGAATATTTATATCTCATATGAATGATATATACTTTACATAAGTACACAGAATAACTATTGGATAGAGCGATTACATTATTTCATTTTATTATAAGTACTACTGCTTAAATTTAATCGTTTACAATTATAAGGTTATATAATCGGGGTATTAATGTATTTTACTATATATCAGGTACTCACGACTAACGCTTTTTTATTGCCGTTAAATCTAACCAATTGTATTTAACAATATAAATTTAAGGTAAGGATCTAGTAAAAAGGTATGAAACTGTTATTAAAAAAACTGAATGATCAATAGAGAATAACATAGCTATAGTTACTATCGAGCAAAGCACGTGGAAAATCCCATAGACTACAATCTTTTCTCAAAAAACATTAACTTTTATTTCGAGAATATGCTGTTTACTTACATTTAATAGTAAACATATGGTTTTAAACGAACGCTATCACTGAATTTATTATATGCAAATTTTATTATGCAATGGTTGCTCACGATCCATGGAATTAAAGTAAGACAACTATAGTTCGACCGGGGAGGTACCATCGCCTCCCTCATAATCCGCCGTAAAGCATTACTTGTGTTTTGGTTGGAGAGGTGCGGTTGCCAGCTACACGTATCTACATTCAAGCTCAGATAGGATTTCACTCGTGTTTGTGGTTGCATTTGGATCTGTACGGACTGCGACTACTTAACATCAGTTGGTTTGCATACTCGTTTGCTACTCTTCTCACATAAAAAACAGTTCGAAACTAAAAACAGCTAACAAATCCTACACTTGCGAGCGCTATAATTTTGTGGTTTTCAGTCGTATAAGTGATCTGTGTAAACATTTTACCAATTACCATCGGGCCGCAATAAATCTCGATGGAAATATTGATAACGGTATGGACATAGGCGCGTCGCGATGTATCGCACAAACAAGCATCCGCGCAATTTGTCGCTAGCGTAATTAAATCCGCGAATGAAATTATTCGTCTAGTCCCGTACGAACAAATCCGATAATTAACGTTGCTCGGTAACCAATTTTAAAGCTCGAAACGAGACTATGACGAAAATATCACCATCATTAAAATCCAACAAATCTTTTTTTAGGTAGATTATTTACAGAACTGTTTTTGGATGTCAATGAACTACCGCCGATTCATAAGGTTTTTTTTCGTTTTGAGAAGCAACAGAAGCTACTCCAAAATTTTGTGTTTCGGTTAGAGAGGTACAATTGCCAGCTACACTTAGAAATTAATCGACGCAACGAAACATCCTCAGATTTCAGTCATGTTTGAGGTTAACATCAGGTGGTCTGCGTTCTAGTTTTACCATAGGCCTGCAGTAGATTTATAACAACTATTTCACACTAAAATAAAGCCACACACTATAAATATATGCGTGAGAGCTACAAGAGTTTTGTCTAGTGATAGGGACTATCTCTGTACACAAATGATTCTTTTGATAAAAAACACGCAACCGTCTTCAAAGAACTGTAACAAACTAATAAGTTTCGTTTTATAAATTAATTGAAAAATGGAAAAATGTGTAGATACTTAAGTGGGAACGCATTCCGCCTGCAATAAAAATAAATTTTATCATGTTAAAATTCTTTCAAGTTGTATAAACCCCAAGCACTTATATTTCACTTGAAAACACGAAGAAACAGTCCTCATTACTTTAAAAATAAAAATGTTCATTTCCTGTACGATATTCTCAATTTGCAAAACAACTTGTAAGAACGTCTCTTTTCAACATTGACAAAGTTTCAAGTGCCGCCACGTGAAGTTTCCATATTACGCGGATATCAAAGAAAATTTACCATTTTAATGTTAACAAGTAAAATATGGAAAGACGTATGCGGGTTCCTTAAACATGTTTTGCGTGTTTTTTTATGTAAGAAGAGTAGGAAGCGAGCATGCAAACCACCTGATGTTAGGTAGTCGCAGCCCATAGACATCCATGTACTACCACAAACACGACTGAAATCCTATCTGAGCTCGAACGTAGATAGGTTGCTACTCCTGTTGACTAAGATGGTCGCCTCGCTTCAAAGTGTACCTGGCAACCGCAATCCTCCAACCGAAATATATGTAATACTTTACGGCAGATTATGAGTCCGGCGGTGGTACCTCACCGCTCCAACTATAGTTCTCCCACCTTTACTTACCTTGCGTACAAAAGGATCCTTAACAATGAATCTGTACATAAAATATGTATCTCAACAACTAGATATGTATCTAGGCGCCTAATTATTGAATAATATGCAATGCTCGCAAATTATCTATGGCTCTTCGAATAATTAATAGATCATCAGTTAAGATACCCTCCAATCCCTCTACACGCGCATCTGAAATAATATTCATCGATTTAATTAATAATGAGAATCTCCGGGTATTGGAATTTATGGGATATCCTGAATACCGGGAAACCGGATTAATTCGCTCCCAAGATTATGTTTCTAATGCCGGTGAGCGATACTAATTTACATAATTAGTATAATTATACAGCCCCTATTTTTTATGGAACACTACCTTCGACCGGTACATTCCTAGCTTCCATAGACCATAGGAAATACCTGATTATAGACGTCATAAATGGCAAATGGCAGCATATCTTGTAGCCTACAACGCCATTTTTACAGTGCACGTAAAAAAACGACTTTTACAAGCTAAATTTTGTTACCTTAGATCATAGTATATTTTTTTTTCTTTTAGTTACTCGCTGATAAAATAGCTCTATAAAAAGGTGAACAATTTTTTTACTATTATTTTTAATTATTTTAATTATTTTTTGAGTTAAACAACAAACATACCGACATACGAAAACTAAATGTTTCCTCTTAGAATATTAGTATGGCTATAATCTAGTGACGTATACAATATTTAAAAAATCTTTTTTTGTGGTTTATTCTAAGGGGAATACTGGACCCCTCAATCCCTCCCATAGTTATCTTACCCGTGCTGTAATAACTTAAATGCTTAAAATCCTTTATTTTGTGTCCTAACACTTTCTAGGCCCCTCAATCCCCACCAATTATCTTGACAATGCTTGTAGTAACAAAAATGCAAAAAATAATTTTCATAGCCTACGCTCAGGCGATATCTGGATATCTTAATCCCCCCCACTAATTTTGCCCATGCTTGTAGTGACAAAAATACAAAAGTCCTATTTTGGCCCCTGCTTAAGAGATTTTTGGACCCCCCGATCTCCACCACTTATCTTACCCATACTTGTAGTAATAAAAATGCAAGAAAATTTATCGTGACCGATGATTAGTAGATTTCTGGACCTCTCAACCCTCCCGTCCCTTTTATACGCCCATATATGTAGCGAAATAACATTAGTTACACAGAATATATCTCTGTGTATAGATATGAATGTCTTGCGACAAACATAAAACACATTTAACGAGATAATAAAGTCACGGCCGGCGACTCGGTTTCAACAACATTATAACGTTATTCCGACTGACTCTCCACCAAACACAGTTACCAAATAGACTCCTAAATAAATAGCAGTTTTAATAACTAAATGACTTGTCCATCGTGGACATTTACAGCGCTTCGTCGATTGAATAAAAGGACACATTTTAAAGAAAAAATAAGTGTTGAAACTTGCTTTACTTTGTAATGTTATCCCAATTTTGTTTTCTAAACCTCGTCTTACTCCATCGATCTATGTGCATTTTGAAATAAATGTAATATTTCGTAATAATTTTGAAGAAGAAACAGATATTAATTACGTAAGAATTACACATGACAAGAGTAAATATAAGGTAATATATACATTTCAATCCAACCTAAGGATAACGAATGATTTTCTATATGTAAATATTTAACCAGTTATAATACATCCAATTCTAAGGATAACGGATTACTGCGATTACGCATAGAATAAAAATGAAAGATAAAATCACTAAAACATAAATTACGAATTGATTTTTAAGCGTAACTAAACAGAAACTCACAAGTCAACGCTATGAACTAGAACGGAAGTGAATAACGTAGCCATAGTTTTTTATTTGCCAAAAGATGTGTATTGCGTTACGTTGACTTGTATTAGGAGTCTAATTAATTACTTCCTCTCCGCTTCCAACCTAATTCCGAATCGGAACGACATTTGTAATTCAGTCGTCTGGCCGGCGAGCCTCCGTTACTCGCATTTTTAATCAACAAACCCCTAGAATTTGCTCGCTAATTTGAATAACGGGTCCGCTGGCCGCGAAAGGGTTGCTTCAGATCCGCCGAAAATAAAGAAAAATCTTTATTTATGTAGTCGTTAGCCGATTTGCATTTGAAGCGTTTCCCTTTTTTATGTTAATCGAGTGAAACGAGCATGCAGTTTACCACGATCGTCTGTTAACACTTTGCCGCGCTCGTGTATTGGATCGGATGAACGCGGCGAGAGGCGGCACTAAGCTGCAGCTTATTTCTGAAGATACGCCGACAATTCAGTGAAATATTTATTAGCTTTTACAGCATCTGCGTATCATCTACGAATACACAGGATTAATCTACCAGTCTTGTAGCGCCGATATAAACACAACACTTGTGTTCGCCCCTAATCTACTTAACGTAACTTTTGACTAGGGCACTCTACAATTTGTATATCAGAATTTCTGACTGACATTTTCACATTCGTGTAGTCTTCGGCAGCCTCTGGAAGAGAGAATCTTTTAAGCCCTCGGTCCCATTAAACAATACAAACCCACAATAAAGGCATAGTAAATAATTCAGTCCATGAACTCTAAGCGACCGTTCTCTGGGGGACATCGAGTTGGCCAGACTAATGACATCCCAATTTAAAGTGATAGTCCACGAGCCGCGTGCAAATTTCTTCAATCATTTCTTCTCAGGCGATAGCTATTAACACTTTGACTGAAGCGCTCATAAATTAGACGGGTCACCGTTGCGGACGACTTCACTAAACTGGATCTGTGTTCTCTAGACTGAAGATGCGCCGACAATTCACTGAAATATGGTATCTATGTACCACCTGATGTAAAATGGTCACTGCAGCCCATGGACAGCCACGTCCAATCTCAAATAGAACACAAGTTCTATTTAAGGATGGACGCGGATGC
>DWON01009099.1:0-11658 GCA_018251015.1 Phocides pigmalion okeechobee | reverse complement strand
AAATTTAAGAGACCCGTTTTTTAGGCATGCTTTTTTAATTTTTTTTTGTTTGTCATTTACTGTTTTATTTTATTTCTATTTCAGTTTATTATGAAGACGTATTTTTATGTACAAATGATTTTATGTATACGTTATGGAACTTTAAGACATATTTTTAGTTTTAAGTTCGCCGGGTTTGCTAGTGTATTTATAAATCATTGTGTGAATTTTTTCATACTCGGGCCCCATGGGCCAGAAATTTCAAATTCAAGCGAAACAAGAACATATTCACTTCTAACTGGAATATATTTCATATAATACAAGTTTTTGTTACTCTCAAAACAGCGCAACTTTGCCACTATTGGACAAAAACGTACACAATGCATATAAATATCGTGAATCAGGAACATCTGTTCAATTTACACCTGATTGATTTTCTTTTCAGCGTTGTATTACATATTCAATAAGACCTATTTATTCTCATTCAGTTCATGTAAAAATTCTATTACACAACTGTCACTCTTCATTATTATTCTTTTCATATCACCGAACAAAAGATGAAAAACGTAATGTCGGGGAAACTGGTATTGATTTTAATAATCAGTTGATTTATCTGACCACATTTTATAGAATAAAATGTGGATTTTTTTGAAGTGAATTCTACCTGACTACTAGACTAGACGAGAGGTGCGCAGCGGCCGCACCTCTTCGTTCCAATCATATAAGTTCTACCTTCTTTCTGAAGCTACCTACCTGTTTCCACTCCAAATTAGCTCGTTCCAGACGCTCGTTAGCGGCAACACGTTGCTCGTGGCGCGCTGCTGCTTCGCGGATAGTGCAGCCGCAGCACGAACAGCGCGGGCATACAGGAGCGCAGCAACCATCGGCTGGCGCTGCGCCCTGCCCCGCTGGGGCACGATCTGTATCAAGAATGTAACCAAATACATATGTCATTACCTCGCACTAACCGTACCAGTTACTACTACGTAATAGGTACTATTACTTGCTTTTTGAGAAATGATCCATGATCATTAACAAAACAAATAGCCGGAAATGCTCATGTCAGTATCTCGCACAAAGGTATACCAGCTTCAGGGGCATGCGGGCGATGGCCAATGGGCAGTTTGCCGTGCGGTGAATGTAATCGGGTCATAATGTTCTTGACACGTCTGCAGTGGGGTCCGCTAGGGTGTAATGGCGGGCAATACCTGTAGAGATCGTGGTAGCTGTCTAAACCCTAAAGAGTGGGGCAGACTGAAAATTTCTTATGTTTCTTTAAATCCTACTAGTTTTAGTTTTATTTTTATTTATTAATTGCTGTGCTGTATGCAAATATTACATGATTTCTTTTTTCTTTTAAAATGGGATCCTGCGGCCTGAAAACTTAAAGGAAAACATTGATCTACCGACCTACCGAGCACCAGCACAGAAAAGATAATTAAGGCCAACACAAATGGAATTAGGGAAATTATATCTGATTTTATTGTGACAGTGAAATCAATTTTCACCTTTTTGTATTTTAGTTGAAAGAATATGAACCGAAATGAACTATGAAAGTTTTCTTTATTTTTAGTAATAAGGGGCCGTTCAAGTATTACGTAAGCACATTTATTACAATTATGTACCCCCCCCCTCCCCCTTGTCAGCAAAAGTAAGAAAAGCTCTTACCCCTCCCCCATGCTTACGTAAACATTTTTCATTTTTTTTTATATTACAATTATAATGTTATAATTTAATTTAAAAATATTAGGTATATTTTCAAATGTTTTATAATTCAATGTAATAATTGTTAGTGATGTATAATGAATAAAGTGCTTACTGAGTTTATTAAAAAAAAAAAAAGAAGAAAATAAATTTAGGATAGAGATCAGTCCATGAAACCCGAATCCATGATTCTAAGTTTCCTATGACATTGGATTGCTTGGTTAGCACGACGAGCAGCGACTCTTACAGGTGTAACTTTCCTATCAGTATGCGTATTTACATTTTTATGGATCTTTTCGATGTGACGATTCAGTGACTTGACGGAAGCATGATAAAGACCACACGTTTTGCATGTTGGACTTGATAGCTTCAATTTTACCGTGGGACAAAAATAATCGTAGGGCATTTGCAGGAAATCTTTGAGTGAAGCACTTAAACGTAGAGCTAAATTGGCTGGAAGATTAAGAAATTGCCCTCCTTCACCTAAAACCAAGTCATCAACTGTTTATACAATACATTGACAGAGGAAATTTAGACAAGTGAATAGCGCGCGGTTTTTCGCCTTCACGGTTCTAAAACGAGTGCCTAAACGTATACATTATTTGCGGGAATCCCCGAAAACGCGTTTCATTTTCAAGCTAAGACATTGTGAGGGTTGCCATTCGTGTAAACAAGTAAATAATTACCGATGACGTAATCATCATCTAGACTCCCCTACCCCCATGTCATTCAAAATAAACAAAGCAAAGACCCCCCGCTCCCCCCATAGTGCTTACGTAATATTTGAACGGCCCCTAAGGACTAATGTACATTTATAACTAATTATATATTAGTTGTAACACACACTGGACAAAAAAGTAGGAAAGTATATAACACTGCAGCTTACGGAAGTAAACAAACGATACTATAATAATTATGGCCGTTTATTAAAACCGTGGACGAGACTTAAAAAAGGTCGGTAAAAATAACAATTCGCGTAGCTTCGTAAAATGTATGAATTAATTTTTATCGTTCGTTTGGCTGGGATGAATCTCCATCATTATTCACATTATGGTAACAACGCCAGTTGGAAAAGAGAAGTTGAACAAAGTGCCTATTAATACTTTCTGCCTATAAATGCTCATCATGAAATTAAATATGTATAATTACTTAATCAAGCGATAAGATTGACGGTACGTCTAGTGGAAAATGGTCCCCTCGCCAACATTTGAAATACCGGAAGATCAATTTAAACATTAAACTAAAAATATCTCTTAATCCAAAGATATAGTTTACCTTGACTAGGAAATAAATTAGGCTATACAGTGAGGTAATACTGTCTACTAGTGTCTTGGGAACATTTATATTATTCATATTTTGTAAGATTAAAATTTTACATTCTAAAATTTAACATAACGTGTCCAATAGAATCCCTCTTAGTAATAAAACGTAGACAAGAGTTCATTACACCTACTTCAGTTTACACCCATTCTGTAACGCGTTTTCCTACAGCATTCAAAATAAGTACTGCTTTGTATAGAAAATAAGCTTTTATAAAAGCAAAATTTTCTCAACGCAAAATTGCAGCTTATTACTAAAGCTAGGACCTATTCTCAGAAATAAAGGGCTTTGCGTGGCCTTCTACAGTTTTACTGCAGTGTAAAATGTACCGAGGAACTTGCAAAGTAACACGTGTTACATTCTCCCTTTTAATGAACTTTACTCCTACGGGAAAAGTATATACCTATGTACATATTTAAATGTACATTTATTTCTTGCAGAACTTTTACATTGTAAGTAAATTGTAACGGAATTTTATAATTTTACTTTTTAAAATATTTATTGCACACGTAATTAAATACAAGATTCATGATTACGTATTATACTGAATTATTCTGATAAGTATAATTTAAGGTAGTTTTGAGCTAAAAACGTGTTTTTAAGGAAAACATAACACGAATACTTACTACAACTGGTAAAGGGAATTCTTTACTTTAGTTGTTTAAACTTATTCTTTAAGTTTCAATGCGCGGTCATAAATACTCCAACAGAAATATTCGACTTAAATCTTATTTGACTCGTTTATTTAAATTAGTGAGTAACTTAATATCTCACTACATAATATTTACTGGATATATTGAATACTGTTGAATTCGATAATCAACTTACACAATTAATATCATATATCGGCCCCTTTTCATTCTAAACCAACGACAATTGAGAAATAATCGAAATGCGATTAGTAGTTTAAAATTATTTTTTATTCGACCTTGTCACATTAATATTTTTTATTATATTTATGTTGAATATCTAATAGTTGATATTGAATAATCTGACTATTGAATCAGATTATTCGTATTTGCGCATCGCTGCGTCAGAAGTACTAATATAATCGTGACCGACTTGAAGTTGGACGAAGGGTCATCGTATTTGAGCCTGATGGATAATTGCAAAATGGTTTGCCATTATTGTACTATAGAAAATATAAAATATGAGTAATATGCACAGAACATTTCACGAAAACAGGTAACGGGAAATTGGTAAATTAATTTAAGATGTGAATTGATTAACAATAGGTACTTATAAAATTTTGATAGCGTAGTTGTCAAAAGTACACTTACTGAGGTGATTGTGATTGTGACGCGCGAAACGTGGCGAAGCCGGCGTGGCGGGCGCGCCTTCGCAGCGCACTTCGGCCTTGAGCCGTGAGCCTGTGCGTGGGTTCACCTGCATGTTGCCTCCCACCGCCGCCGCGCCGCTGTCGCCCTGGTACATAAATCGCCGTTGCACTATTTCTCCCTGTCTTTCTTGCTTCACCGCTCTCTGTTCTCACTCTCTCTCTTTCTGTCCTGCCCGTAAATGGTGCCTCTCATATGCTCCTGGTTTCCTAGTTAAGTTAGGAACTCAAACACGATACAGAACCAAGATACTTGTGATACTTAATACTAAGATACTTAATATGAAATTAAAATTAAATAATTTTAACTGGACAATATGAAAAACGTATTATTTAACTTTACTTTAACGACCTATATTTATGTAGATGAGGTAATAAGTGCATTTTATTTATTTTAATAATTTTACAAGTAGGTATAAACTTTGATCATTTAAATATAAATCTTGATGACAAGGTCTCGATGAGTTTTTTTTTTAAGTTGGCGCAAAATTTTGTATAGGGAAAGCCAGATTTTTCTACTATTCTACAAGATTACCGAGCAAATGAAAATACAGTAAAACCTTAACGACTGCCAAAATCTTACTTACATTAGCGGTAAAGTGTCCATTCCACGACATTTGATATATATTTACAGTATTTTCATGCTACGTTTTTACGTTTAACATTGCCATCGCTAACACACTTACGACACAATACCCGCCATTTTCAACAAATAATGGATACAAACTACCCGAAGACGAACGCATTTCGGATTTTATAGAGCAGAGTATGGCTAAGTGGAAACATCAGTCTGAATCATTGTCAAGTTGTGTCTATAGGAGCAGTAAAACATACTTATGTGAGCCTACATAAATACCATATTTTTATTAGTTATTTTGGGAAGCAAACAAAAAGTATAAGATTTGCATAATTTCATAATCATACTTAGGTGATGGGTGGGATGGTGATGGTCTATATAGGTAGAGAGTTATAGGGTCAAATTTAAGGCACACACTGCTGATATGTGCGTATTAAAAATTTATTATAACTTGTTTTAACGCTACATAAAAACGTCGTTAGTTTTTCATGAAGTTCCTAAAGCCGAATGAAGTTTACTAATACGCATTTGACCAATGTGGTTGCTTAAACTTTCTCATTCTGAAGACGCACGCAAGGCAATGAAATAGTAATGGGTTGGTGATAATTAAATGGATTAAAAATGTTGTAAAGAAAATATGAATTTAAAATTTATATTTAAATCAATTCCTAGGTAGGTCTCTTGTAAATAGGTTTATCGAATAAAATGATTACTTAGCAATTCCAATGCTTTGCTAAGTTTAAGTCTACTAATCAATATTGAAAAGTTTGCAGATAACTTGAAGATTTTTCTTATCTCAAGTTTTCTAATTTCCATATTTTATATTTTTATCTTAAGACACGTCTCGATATCGCTTCAATAATTTTTATCAGCCTAAATAACAAATTATTTATTTGACAAATTGGTAAATTACTGGTACAATATAAGGATAACTTATTTATATAGCTATATAAAAGCAATGATGTCTGATAGAAATTATAACAAATCATTATTGGAAATGTATTGCTTAAAATGCATATATATATATACATAATATTTTTACTAATATAAAATGATGGTATGGTAATTACTACCTAAGGAAGAATATTTACTTCACATATGTAATGTGAACGGTTGTCAACGCTCTGCTTTTACGCTAAAAAGTAATTTGAGCACACTCTTTTGAGCCTGTTTTATCATACCAATATTAAAGACGATATTAAAATATGTTTCATTGGACTTGCTTAGATTAATTTTCTCTGATTTGAGTTTCGTGGAATGTAGGCATTAGCACATTTATTTGGAGACGGGTTTATACAGATTTTTATTCATGAATTATGAGATGACAGAGGCAACTCTATTCGTCTATAATTCTTTAATTTATTATAAACACATATACATCACAATAGCTTATTCGATTTTTACAAAGATACAGTGCTTTGCATGAGTTTTCCTAGTCATGGTTACCATGAACAAAGAATAATAAAGAACAAAGAATAATGAATAATGAAAGAAGAAGAATAAAGACAAATACACAAACACCAAAACTGATATCTAAATTAGTTATTTTGAAGTCTACATAGCCAGGATTCGAAACCAAAACTTTGTACGTAGAAATGATATGGTTCTCGCTGCGTCATGAGTGACGTCAAGAGACGTAGTGTATTACGCTTAAAGTTTCGCGGGATAGTAGAAAACATGTGGTTTATAGGGAGGTACCACAGCTACATTATTTAAAAGCATGTAATTACTGTGTTTCAGTGAAAAGTTAATAGCTGGTTTACTTACATATGAAGTAGTCGTTTTAGTTCTCAGGAGTAGCAATTCATCTGTTTTTAGCATCAAATGGGACACCTCTTTTATATGAAGATGGTTGTGTTGTCTGTGGATGGCACTTAGTACTTAATATCAGTTGAGAGCTCACTCGTGCTACTTCCGTGTTATATAAAAAAGAAACTGAACAAACCTTCGCAGTGTCAGTGTCGAAGTTGATGAAAAGCAAGCGCGCCAGACGCTGCAGGACCAGCTCGCGAAGAAGTGCCGGCACCGGCTGCCCTCTCACTCCTCTACGAACAATACCGCAATTTCAAGCACTTAATAAAACGACTATCAACTGATTATTTCTTAGGGTTCAGTAGCTAAATAAAACCATGTTAAAATTGACCCCTTACAATTTCGACATGACTGTCACCGTCTGTCAGTTAATCAGTCTCTCTGTCTATATAATGCCACAGCAAATATTGTTAACATTTTGAACACTATCCGGTTCCATCCATAAAGTTATTCTTAGTTTTAAAGTTTATTAGGATGACTATGGGTGCCACAGATTTTTTAGTTATTGAACTATATTTTTTGTGAAATCAAAATACCAAGACCGTCTTTACACTAAGTATTTTTTCCAGTCAACATTCAAGTAGTAAGAATTATGAGGGTGGTATAAATAGATAAAAAAGAAATATCACATATATACATACATACATTCCGAAATCATAGTTCTCTAATAAATCTATATATGTTATCCTATTTAGCTTTCTGAGAGTAAAGGTCAGTGCATTCATGTGTCAAACGGTTTGAACAGAGAAGTGAATAGAAAACGAAGCCAGAGCGATCACATTACATATCGGAGAGAGTCAGCACCAATCATATTATAGAGCTGAGCTATAGCACATAGCGATATAACCAGAGATATAATAGATTGATTGGAGTCTCGGGCGTTCAGAGACCGCAGCTCCACGCCACGCTTGGCCAAATTTCGCTTTATTAATTTGTAATCAAGCCTCAATCTACTGCGGCAGCTACAAATAGGTTTTATATGACAAATATGTGAGATCGTAGGACAGGCCGAGAATTGTTATACTATTTCTTACTTTAGTTTCGCTTTTGCTCATCTTATCTATGTATTCTGCATTATTAGCTACTATTGTTTATTTAGTTTAATTGTGATAACATGGCTAATTGTTTGAGGTTAATATGAAGTTTATTTACTTATTCTCTTACAATACGGATTTTGTTTATGAAATTAATCATGATATTATTTTTTTAAGAATAAAAAATGTTCAAACACATATAAGATTCATACTTAAATAATAAATTAATATGCTGCTAGAGTATTTAAATATTGTAATGAATGGAATAATTAAAAACATATTTATAATTTGTCGCGTGCAATTAGCGAATGAATGATAAATTGTTTGTTGATGACATAACTTTTCCTAACTTAGTAAGAAATTCTGAAGCACAGCCTATCAAAACTAATCTAAAACCTTGACTCGTAAATGAATATAACAGATCATAAATTACAAAACTTCTGATAGGTAAAAAATTCAATTATAGCGAAGTTATTTTGGTTATAAGGTTATCAACAGAAAAGTAAAAGAATAAAGTTATTCACAGAAATATTTAAACGAATACATTAAAATAAACGAAACAATGCACAATTACAAGGAAATTGATTTCATTGCATTCAAACAAAGTTTAAATTTCAATTAGAATTCGTATTCTCCGTATTCGGTCGACAAAGTTTTGCGAAATCAATTTTGGAATTACTTATTACTTGAGATTTGAAATAACGTAATAATGTTAGAACTCGCCTGTAAGATATATTGAGGGTTACGACGGAAAGTGAAGCCGAGAATGACACTAAGCACGTACTGACTCCATAATATAAACCTGTAACAATAAAATTTATGAGGTACACTTTTCTTTCATATTTTTTTAGTAACAAGAGTAGCAAACTACCTTCTGTTAAGTAGTCGCAACCATAGATATCCACGTATGTACAATCACAAATACGAGCGAAATAATGTCTGAGCTCGAACGTAGATAACTTTCGAGCTCAGATAGGATAGCTGTGAACTAAGAAGATCGCCTCGCTTCAAAGTGTGGTCGGCAACCGCACCTCTCCAATCGAAACACAAGTAATACTTTACGGATTGTGAGGGCGGCGGTGACACCTCCCCCGTCGACCTACAGTTCTCCCACCTTTAAGAATATTTTTCTTTATAGTTAAAAATGCAATCGTAATTAGCAGTATTGTAATGACATTATATTGAATTGAATAATTGGTACGTAATATATATTATATTATTAAGTTTTTAAAATATTGTAAAAACAATTATGATATCTGGATTTACAAGAAGGGCCACAGCCACACCCATTTGTAGCTTGAAACAATTGCATCTTGTGTTTTGGTGGAAAGGTGTGATCCAGGACTCAATTACATATGAAGCGACCATTTTAGTTCTAGAAATAACAACAGATCTGTTATCGATTTTATGTTGGATTACTATTCTATTCGGAGTTAATTGCTCTTATGCAGCAGTGAACACTTACCATAAGAAGGTTCTTTCAGATGGTTATTTGTTATTATAATATAATAAAAAATCCCAACTGTTTATCGTAATCAAAAAGGTATTGTTTTTTTTAATCTTAAACATATAACTTACTCTTATGACAAAAGAACAGTTAAAATTGTATTTGGTAGTATGTTTACTTACTTATTAAAGGAGTTTTCTCAGTCGGTGGCAAAGTATCACGAATGGTCATAAGAAAGACTGTCATTGACAATAATGCGCTTATCCCCAGGGTCACCTTTTCACCGGATTCTGATGGTACGTAAAACACCAAGAGAGCTAAAAATAAACATATTTAAAATACATTTTCCCACCTTAAAAACGCAACATGGTCGTTATAATGCGCCCAGCAGATATAAAACATTGAAGTTAACCTTTATTAAAACTGTTTATAGGTAATGAAAATAAAAATGAAACATGGAGTTAAAAAGAAAAGCAGGGTTTCGATAATAAAAAAATATATTATTTATTATTATAATAAAAAAAAATATTATTATATTAAAAAATATATTTTTTATCATTCTTACTAAAATAATATTTAGAGAATGTAAATACAAAACCAACAAGAAATAGACTGCGTGGAGAGGAAGTAAGCCGGTACAACTGAATATCACCTCATTTGTTGTCACGTTATATGGACACCGAGTATATTCAAACATTTTTTATTTAATTGTAATGTATTTACTTACACTCGTGAATGTCAAGGATACAATGTAAAATTAGTACAGCAGATTTAAGCGCCCTGGTGGCTAGGGTTGACCGGGAGAAACAAGCCGGCGGAAAAAACTTTCGGCGCTCTTATTTTTACATTACCTCTAAGGTGTGTTTATGGATGTTACAATGAAACAATAGTTATTTGAAGTTTAATAGCTATATGAACAGTATATAGTTTGTCTTCGAAAAATCATTTTGCTATAATAGCAGGACAAGAGCTATTATGTACATACTTACTAATCAATTATTAATTATAAACATTGGGTTGAATTACAAGCTCCTTAATACATATGTTATCCAATCGACCGACCGTCTTATTCTTTCCAATATGCTTTTTACCCATCCAAATCGTATTCTTAATTCACTGATTTTTATGTGAACGTTGAATAAAGGGTCCAATTAGTTAATGTTTTACGCTTACACGAAAAAAGTTTATAGACATTACGAGGAATTCCCTTAAAATATCATTATAAAAGCTTTTGCGACACTTTCATCTGCAGTAAATCGTCAATAATAAAGAATTTAAAGGAAATTGATAAAATGATTCAACGGTAGCTTATTGAGGAAAATTTAAATTCATTTTGTAATAGGACATTACCGTTATTATAAATTGCAGTCAATCCGGAAACTCAGAATTGCGTTCTATGGCATTGGCAGAAATTGTAAAATTTTAATTTTATAAAATCTCTTTCGGGTTTTATACAGTTTTTTTTGAAAAGTTACGTATTAGTTGGGCAAAACAGTGCTTATACGGTTATAAATTATGTTACTTTCACGTTATACTTATGAAATACTAATAAATACAAAAACAAAATAATATTTCTGAAACATCGTTAGTGTATGAAAAATCCTTAGTTTTAATATAAATATAAATAATCAAAACAATAAGACATACATAAGTTTTGGTGGGTCACTTCTTCCTTTACATGCACTATATAATCTACATAAAAATACAATTCTTACCGATCCCATTAATCAGGAGACAAGGCAGTATTAGGTTGAAGACATAAAACATCGGTCTTCGTCTCAGCTTGATGACGTACGTGATGTCGGGATAGGGCTCCACACAACAGGAATAGTACTCATTATGCCTGATGGCTTCGAAGCTCACCAGATCGAATTCTCCATTCGTCTGGTAATTTGTCGTGTCGCCTTCATCGAACTGCTTTTTTAAATCCAGCTGTATGATTTATAAAGCGTTATAGTACGGATATAGTAATATAGTACAGGTGGGAAGCAAAGTGTGTAACGTTAAGCAACGGACGTTGACATGATTTGTATTTCAACGCGACACTCGATGCGAAGGTTAGTTAAGCTATTTAACAATTAAAAATGGCGGATTCGACTCGTTATTTGTAATTAATGTAAGTACTCCCTCGACGGACTACAGAAATCTAGATGAGAATTGTATGAGAATTTCTGGATATGAACACGTCGTTTCTGATGCATGGAACTGTGTAAATTTTCTGTCGTTGCGGAAAAGTTCTGTTAAAACCAGTCGATACTACTGTAGTTGCATGGACAGTAAAAATTTAAGTGTTTTTTTAGTATATGGATAGTATACACGATACAAATCAGAATGGTATCTGTGGTGTATTTTAAGTGCGACTCTTGTAAACATACATTGATTCTCCCACCCTTCTTGAAAATATTAATTTAAGCTGTTCCCGCCTAAATTCACGCCGCAAATCCCTGTT
>DWON01009098.1:0-11658 GCA_018251015.1 Phocides pigmalion okeechobee | reverse complement strand
ACATTTACGTACAACCACAAACACGACCGAAATCCTATCTGCACTCGAACGTAGATACGTTGCTACCCCCTTATCTCTCTATCCACCGGCCTATACGCGTCCACTGCTGGACACAGGCCTCCCCAGGTGCCGTTACTCGATACTGTGCCCTCTGTATCCAGTGGTTAACCAGTATTTTTAACAGGTCGTCGGTCCACTTAGTTTGGGGACGCCTTATGCTCTTTTTGCATTTTTTTTTTACAAGAGAATTACCTCGGGGTTCGTAATCCTCCGCCCAAAGAAGTTGTCATCCTAGATACAGCATAGACCTCTATAATCTAAAGTGTAATATATAAAGTGAAATTGATCACGACTCATTCGACTAAGCTTGCAGAGTCGTCAATGTTGTCATCGTTTGTATTCCATAAAAGTACAACAATCACTTCACTTTCTAATTTAGACTCATTGTAACATTTAAATAAGCCATATGGTACAGTAAGGCAGGCAAATGAGCTCGTAGGAACTGATATCTATACAAATAATAAAATTGTAACTGATTGGTGTCTGCACATGATGAAGATACGTGAGGAAAACTCTTATTAAGAGCTTGTATTGATGCAATAGAACCCAAAACAATAGTTGTCAATGTTTTTGTCTGATTGTCTATGCGTTTGTGCGCGCCAATCTATGAAATACCTTTACCGATTTCAGTACAGTTTTCCCTAATGTATTACAGTAAGCTTTACTTAACATTTCGTGACATTTCATTTCGATAGGTTTTGTGTGGAGTGATTGCTGATGTCCATGGGTATGATTTACCTTCCTTAAAATGAATCAAAGTTAGGTCGAGAAATAATTTGTAAAAAATAAAATGGAATTAGAAAGAAAATCACATAAAAACAAGAAAAATGGTTAGTTTCGTTGGTTTTGTGATAACAACACATTAAAAGCTTGGCAAGTACAAGTAAATTGGGCCGTGTTTACAGTCCATTACGCGAAACATGCCAAGTGACGGCCAAGGCCTTGGCACCACTGTTAAACGTTTTACTACTGAATTGGCACTAGATTTTTCATATAATAGTCGTAACACACCACATGTGGTCCATATATTTTTTTATGTGACAAGAGCACAAAACGAGACGCGAGCTAACTAATGTTAAATAGCCGCTACAGTTCATGGAAGCTATTATCTTAGTCCTCAAAAGTAGTAATATGCGACATCCAATAAGACTACAGTTCGGTGTGTGGTTGTCTCAATCCTATATGAGGTTGTTTGTTAATGTGATTGTCTTTCAGTACATTTAACATGAAATTGTCTTAGTGTTCATTTGTTATTCTTCTCATGTAAAATCACCCTCACATACTACATACAGTCAAATAGAACTGAAGTCGTAACCGAGGTTGTACGTGTTACATTTTTAGGGAATAAGATGGTCGTCACACGTAGATGTATACTCCTGAGGATTTAGATTTTTGGGGTAGTACCACTCCAATCGAACTATAGTTCAATGATCTATGTCAAAGACGTAGCAAATAAACAAATAAATCAAAGACCATCTAATGCTAAATGATGTCTACATATCGGTATCTTTTGTTTCATTTAGATTTTGATAATTGTTAAGAAGCAAAGACAACATGATAAGCAAAGACGCGACATGATTTGAATAGCCTCTTCATGGTGGTTCTTTGATTGCTGTGGCCTACCGGATTACCGGAAAAAAAAATCTAATAAAATGACTAAAAACTATATTTTGCAAAAAAATCAAAATGGTAACTTAAAACGCAGAGAAAATTACAGTGCAAAAAAAGAAACATAACAATATTGAAAACACATTGTTTCCTTTTTTATATGCGGCTAGCATTTTAAAAATTAAACAAAAAGGCTTCTATTAGTAACATTTAAGCCAATGAGTGGGTTCGATTCCCAGTACGTATATTTATGTAATGAACACGAGGAAATTAGAGTAAAATGCTGTGAATAAAATTACGTAACGAACTTAATAAAAGTTTCCAAGTGATGGATGAAACCCCGCCCACGCCATTAAGCTAATTAAAATTAGTTCCAACAATCAAACGAATCACTTTATTTTCTGCTTTAAGTTCAATTTTAAATATTTGTATTAATTAGGGGTAGTTCTTAATATTAGTTCGAAGATACATATTGACAGCTTAGTGGTTAAGATTTCGGCCTCTCTAGATTCCGATGTTCGACGTCCTAGCATGCGCTAGTGATTTTTGGAAGTTATGTGAGTATTATATCTTGCTTTTATGGAGAAGGAAAGGTGAGGAAAGTTGTATGTCTGAGAATTTACCAGAAAATTCTTCAAGGTGTGTGAAGCTTACTTAGCGTGGACGACTAAAACCTAACCGTTCCTTTTCTGGGAGCAGGAGCAAAGTAATGAGTTGATGACAATTGTCAAAAATATTATCACATAAGTTTTATTATTTCTTTTTAATTGCTGTGTAGTATAAGTGCAACGATAAAATTATTTTTTCTTTTTCTAAACATTTGCTTATAAAAAAATCTCTTGTTTCTTCAACGGTAACTTTCACTATTCAACTGAGTAATTTATTGCCAGACGACACATGCCTTGGAATGTTTAAGATTTCCACGTGAGATATTTAGCGCAACATTAATCATATAGCGTATCGTGTGACGCATGTTCCAAAACGACTTAAAAAACCCGAATAATAGTCTCAAATCAATTGTAAAAATTTTTTCATGTCCTAGATTTTTTCTTTATTTCGTATATATTAAAATATTTGTTTTATAATTATAAATTCAACTTGGAATACTTTAAAAATACTTATGATATAACCTTAACCTAAACAATATAAATGGAATCCTATGCAACATAGTGCCAAGTATGCTGGCTGCTATCCCACACTGCATGACGATTGCAATTTTTGTTGTTGTACGTAATTATAACTCATTGTTCTCATGTAAGTGACAATCGTCTTTTATGAGAAATAAAGTTCTTTAAACTTAAATTTCTGCGCGAGATATGAACCAGCCTTCTTGTCACCCGCTACGTCAATCAAAGGTGTGACTAATTTTTGAAAAAAAAAATTACACTATGGAACAAAGGTTTCAAAGCCAAGCGAAACAGACATGTAAACTTTGCTAAATGTACCATATTTACGCCGCTTGACTTCTTACCGCCGCTCAAAATGTAAATATAATTTATGTAAATTAATTTTAATCTTTTAAACCAATTTATAAACACGTCCAGTTAGATAAATCAACGAACTTGGGAAAGCAGCGTATTAAATTTAGATAGATGTCAAGACTGTGATAAATCACACAGAAGGAAGGGGTACGTAGTTTGAAAAGTATTTGAAAATAGCTCATGTCTCAAAAACGACGTAAGCTGTCTATTTAAAATAAAATTCGGTGAAAAATTTTGACGGGTTTTGTTAATATAAAAATGGTTATATGGAATGTTACATTGAAATGGTAACTTTTTATGACTTTGGGGGCAAATAAATATATTGGAAAACTAGCGAACGAGCGTGCAGGCCATCTCATGTTAATCTTACCATCTTATCCATTCTCACCATCCGGTGGACTGTAAGACATGTAAACAGCGTCATCCAAATTGTCCTTTGGATGAGTTCCCAAATGTATCTATGTAGTTACGTAATACATAGAGATAGTGTCTCATCTACTTTAATTTAAACTATATATCAGCTACATTTAAGAAATTTATTTCAAAGACTTATAAACACAAAACTCCAGTCCAGCTAGTGTCGCAAGTTTTAAAGTGAGTGAACTCAGGCGAGGCGTCGTGACGCAAGAGCCGGTGTAAAGTGAAAGGCGAGTGACGCCGTCTACTAGTTCCTAGCTAGGTATATGCTGTGTTGTATTGCTTTCTACATCAATCCTTGGTTTGCTCAACATATAGCTGACGTTGCCAGATCGTGTACTTATATACAGGCCTTTTTGTCACTTTTTTCTGGGGGCACGCTGGTTGAATGTTGAAGTTAAAGTAACCATAAATTCACATATTTCAAAGTGGCAAAGATATTTATTGGTGGACCGTTGAACTCAATTTCGATAATTTAGACCTATTAAAAAAACTTTTTTTGTAAAGGTTATCAAAACTTCCTTTTAAGGTAATACGTGCCCTCGCGTGCCCCTACAAGAAAGCCCTGACTATATTATGTATTTATGAATCTACATCTGACAGACCAAGAGACGAACTCGCCAAAACAAACCAAAACAACTGAAGCTAAAAATCGGAAATTAACTTGAATGAAAACTAAGAATAGAATTTTATAGATAATAAAATACAAGATGAAAATTTGTATGGTTTTCTGATTCCTTCAAATATATATGATTTTTATTATGTATTATTGTCATAACGAAGTCTGCGTAAACAAAGCAAGCTGTTGTCTAATGTAGATGACGTTATAATAGTTAGTAGTACCGAAAGGTGATTAGAACTAAATAAAACTGGCAGGTCGTCGAACTCTAGTTCGAATACGACGATACCATCGCCACTCTCATAATACAGCCCGTACAATACTAATACCCCGTAAACTATGAGTTTCAGTTGGAAAGGCCCAGTTGACGGTTAAGCTTAGAAGCGAGGCGTTAGGTGGACTGCAGCGACTACTTAACATCAAGTGACCTCTATGCTCGTTTGCTACTCTCCTCTCGTAAAAAAAAAACAAAAAATTGGATCATCTGAAAGGTATATTACGAGAAAATCCATTTCATGCACATATTTCTGCTGCATTTATGTGCCCTCTACTTTTTCTTTTCTGACAGGACACATACGTCGTTTTCTATGTAATACCTTGATTTACATAAAGGACAACAGGGCATATACATCGAAGAAGAAATTGAGTTCCACGTAAAAAGATATCTCGTTTATGGGTTTAAATCAAATATAGCGCGCGTCCTTAATATAAAACTCTATTACGGGTACGATGCGACGTAGTCATAAATTTTACGTCAAATTGAGTATGGAAATAAAATTGTACATTTAAAAATCCTTTTAATAAAATGACATAAGATTTTAGACTAATATCATCGCGGAATTTATACATTTACTCTTACGGGTACTCATGATTGACGATTTTGAATTTCCGACAATATTTTGAAACATCCGTATCCGTTTGAAACATAGATATATTATAGCTTAACTGTGACATATTATATTTGGAAATGGTATGTTATATATACAATAAAAAACATACCTATTTAATATGCCTCATACATACATCTTGCATGTTAGGCTTTTATTATAATTAGTTTAAAGGTGATAATTATGTACATATACAGCAAAACATAGGTAGCTTTAGTTTTATTATGAGGTAAGGGTGGCATAGGTTTAAACTAGTAAAAAGATTTACTAATATTTTCTTAAACTTAACACAAAAAAGGCTAAACTAAATGCCTATTTTGGTTATTTTGAAATTTCACCAAAATGTAACAAGTTAACAAAAATGTTAAATTTCCGCGAATAATTTTACTCTTCCCTTGTAATTGCCCTCCCCCACTTCCACTCTCTATATGTACGAATACATGAGAAAAATTACTGTATTTTATTTAAAAAATGATTCCCACATGTAAAGGAAAACTGAGGTTTATGAACAAACGATACTTTAACAGTATCGAAATGAATCTACCTATTGGATGGTTTGCAGTGAATCATTGAGCCATTTGGACCGAACGAAACTTTGTTTTGTTCCTATGATACGGCTTTTTATATCCAGTCAAGTGGAGATCTACATTCCGCTTGATTGGTGATGAAAAACAATATCTTCTGATGATATTTTACTGTTGTTTTGTATTTTACGTATATACAATACTTCCTTTTAGCAAACTAAAGACCATTTTCACGTTTTTTTCCATCAGAATTAACGTCATTTTTTATTAATATCTTTTATAAAATTACTTCATTATGTGACATATTAAAAAAAATCTAATTTTAATTTAAATATTTAATTTCATTTTAAGGTATTTACATAAACTTAATGAATGTCAAGGGTACAATGTAAAATAAGTACATCGGTTTTGAGCGCTCAGTTGGCTAACGTTGACCGGCAGAAAAAAGCCGGCGAAAATAAACTCAATTTGAAACATTATACAACACTATTTTGATAACATAAAGCATTGATGAGACAATATGTTTTCACAGTTTTATTTAGCTTGCCCTGCTTGTTATTGTAGCTTTGTTATTTGCTTATTTGTTTATGTCAAAAAATAAGTCGTAGCGCGTTCAAGTATCCATGAATCTTTTTACACATATAATCAGATTAAGCAATACGCCATTCTTTTTTTTGTGAAGTTTTGATGAGAGTAGCGTGAATACTGGTACCTAGGGTCCACCGAATTGTTTTGTAGTTTTTAGTCCATTGCCTAGATTATTATAATTTTTATTTGCAAAAACATTTCCTACATTAAATTTGTTTTTTTTTTCTACAATACCGTTTTTTCTTCTTTTTAAGTAAGAAAAGCACCAGACGAGCGTACCCCTTAATGATAAGTTATCGCTACTCCCCATGGATTTCCACAACTATCACAAACGAGACCGAAGTCCCATCCGAAGTAATACGTACGCATTTGTACCATTGAGGGTTACGATTATCACCTTAAGTGGACCCGGAAACCTCAACTCTCTAATTTGTGATTTTTAAAGCGGCGATGGGATTTACTTCACTGCTCTCCTTCTTTTACTAATAAAAGATCTATCTATTGGTCTTGTAATTTTATGGTTAAAATAAAGCAGGAAAATTGGTTGCTTATTACTAGTAATCTTGGTTAAGGAAAATAATATAATCATTTGTGTAGAATAAAGCGAAATAATAGAGTTCAATGACCAGACAGCATAAGTGTATTGTATTTGTTTCGTTCATATTATATGGTGAGTATAAGTTATAAGTAAGAGAAAGCTACTGATTAGCATGGAAACAATGGGCGCCATATTACGTAACATCCGCAGCTCGACCTATGGCATTGAGACGAATCTTATAAACTGGTTTCTGCTACTTACTTCATGTGTGACGTATTATAACCCTTTTCCATTTTAACTTTTATTTGTTTATACTTAATTTATGTGATTTGATTTTATTGATCGAAGCCGTCGATGACAAGAGAGCTGGTTCGTATCTCTCGCAAAAAATTGCGACCGCTATTCAACGCGGGATGCATTCTCGTGTTGAATAGCGTCTTCTTGGCAACCTGCCGCATGTGCATGGATTCCCTTTATTAGACTTTTATTATTATTATTATTATTTTTATTGTGGAAGAGTAAGAAACGGGCATGCAGGCCATGTGGTGTTAAGTGGTCACTGCAGCCTATGGACGACCACGTCCAATCTTAAATAGAACAGAAATTCTATTTAAGGATGGATGCGAATGCGTTCCTACTCTTGAGGACTAAGATGGTTGCCTCCAATGATATATATCCGGCAACCACACCTCCCCAACCGAAACACAATACATGAAGAACATGTTGCTTTACGGCGTGTTATGAGGGTGACGGTGGTACCGCTCCGGGCGAGCACTAACGGCTCTACCACCTTTCGTTTAAAAATTAGTTTAAAAAACTTCGCATAATTTAGAAAAGTAGCGATATTAATAATGAAAGTTGTAAAACATACAAAATAGGCTCGCTTCTTATAGAAAAAACCTTGAAATTGAATAGCTATTAAGTCCTATTTGAGATACGTAGCTATTTCCGAGATCCAAAATGGTCGTCTCGCTTGTAAGTGTAGTCGATACCGCAATGTTAATTTAAGGTAAAGGCAGCTTAGCGACATAAGGTAAAGGTAGCTTAGCGACATAAGGTAAAGGTAGCTTAGCGACATAAAATATGCATAAGAATCATCATCGTCGTCACATATTCTGAACGCAGACAAAGAACGCGCGGGAAAGCCCGCGCCGCGCCAACTAACCGCAAAATGGCGCGAGGACGAAACATTGCTGCACCTACCCGAGTTGAATATCTTATAAGTTAACATCATCTCTTTACTTACGTGATTGCATTTCACAGAGGATTTAGGGTTTTTTACATAACTATTCGTATATAGTCTAGTAAATGTTATATTTAAATCAATAATGTGTGTGCGTGTGTGGGTCAGTGTGTATGTGTCAGTGTGTCTATACTAGTTGTGCATGCGACTTTGTCCGGTTATGATTGACATAAATTGATGTAACTTATTTATTTGTTAACCGATGATGATAATTGTGAGAGGAGACCTATGATTCGGTAATGATGATTTCGTTAAAAATTAACATCTATAAATGCTTTATAAGACAAAGATGTATCGGTAAATTGAATATTTAACTAAAGTATGAATATATACGCTTTATGGCACATGATTAAAATGCACTGCGAACAAAAACAAAACAAAATCTCATCGCCACCAAAAGCAACATAAAAGTAAGCGAGGCGAATAAAGTCGGACCAAATGACGTGCAAACGGGAGATGGGTTTTGGAGTTTTCTAGTATTTGTTTGTACAAAGAGTTTTAGGGTTCAAGAGCCTCACGCTTAAAATCCGTATAAAATCGTAAATTTTCGCTATATGGCACAGCGATGTAGTGAAATTAGAAAGAAAAATTTAATTAAGGATGGCTCGCATAGATTGACAGGAAGGGATGGAATAGAATTTCCCGTGTACAAAGACATGTAGACGTATTATTAGATAGGTCTTCATAAATAATTATGATATATGAGATTTTAAAAACATTTTAATTTATTAAAAAGTTTTATAAGTTACTAACTTTTGCTTTCGGCTTTATTCGCACGGATATCGGATCTACAATACATTGTAATAAATCATGCAGTTCTATATTTACCTCCTTAAAGTGTGAAACTTAAATTCCTCTGTCATCTTATTAAAAAACGAATTTAAAACAAAATATTACTACCAATAAACCTTAAAGTAAAAGACTGCATCCAGATTACTCTCCTTAGGATAAGTTCCCGGAAAGCTGGCAACATCACCTCTTTGATTGTGCTTATACATATCTACAAAATTTTAAGATTCTATGTTCAGTGGTTTCATTGAGTTATAATCTGTAGGTCTGTCATTCACCTTCCTTTCTTATGTAATATATAAAAAATTGAGTAATATAGTCATATTAAAATACAATTTAAACTTCATTTGAACAAGATGTGTGTTTTTGAAAAGGATTTTCGGTAATTTTATTCTTCTTACGGAACTGTTCGCAGTGTGCGGTCCAACCCGCATTTTTTATCTTTTTATTATCAATAAAATGTACCCTTTGCAACGAAATTGTCCATGACAATGCCAAAATTTAATTAGCTTTCGCAAACATTATTATGCTTAAGATACTTGAGGTCTTTTACAATTCGCCTCAAGTGGATTAGTATTAAGCTAAATTAAATGTATATTTTTAGCTTCTTCTGAGAACAGTTTCAGGCAAGAAGGCGACATGCTTCTAAATTAACCCTCAAAATTAGCAACGAACCAGTAACTCTTGTTTTGTTTGGATTATTTACTTCTTAATAATAGAAAAAATATTCTTACTACGCACGTACGTGCAAGATGGGGAACGAACTTCTTCTAGAGATATCTTAACCTGAACGCTATTACATTGGACTCTTCAAAAATGTCAAATTTAAATGCAAATACAAATAATTTATTTCATTATGAAGTATTTACGTACATTTATTAAATATCAAAAATATTATGTAAAATCAATTCACCGGCTTTGAGCCGCCTGTTGATTAAAAATGACCTGTAAAAAAAAGCTGGCAAAATGTGCAAAAAGAGCTCTCAAAACGTAATCCGCCGTAAAGCATTACTTGTGTTTCGGTGTGAGAGGTGCGGTTGCCGGCTACACTTTAAAGCGAGGCGACCATGTTTGTACTCAGGAGTAGCAATGTATCTACGTTCGAGCTCAGATTGGATTTTAGTCGTAATTGTGGTTGTACGTGGATGTCTATAGGCTTCGACTACATAACATCAGGTGTTTTGCATGCTCGCTTGCTACTCTTCTGACACAAAAAAATCGTTGATTAATTTGTTAAACACACACACACACGCAAAATCCTTTTATGCTCAACAACAAACCTTGTTACAAAATATTGATTCCACAGTAGAGTAGGTACACATCTTGAGTATTAGCCCAAGCCTCTTAAGTATAAACCCTGTTCGAATGACCCAAATATAAATGGTTTTTACGACGCGACATATCAATGTAAACATGATTGATTCGCATACGCTTTAGTGCCCTTGGCCCTAATGTGGAATTAAAGGAAGCGAATTATTTATAGCTTATGGTGTTTCAAGTTCTTACTGTTATTATAAATAAATAACGCTGAAATAATGGTTTCTACAGTCATAAATGTCTAATGTTATGAATGCTGCCGAAGTTCAAAAATTAACCCAGAAATGAAGTGCAACGTCTAAACCCGAAACCCGTGGATGACAAATCATATCATGACCGTCATCAATAATTATAATTAAGATCACAGAAAAATATATTTATTAAAATAACTTCCTTTTTAAGCGATACTTTTTAAATATGTAAAGTTTATATTTAATAGCCATCTTATGAACTTAACAGGTATCTAAGATCTTTCGTAGACAAAACCGCTAGATAATGCTAGTTTTCAAATCCACATAACTTTGTAATATCAGAGATGCTTGGGATTCCAAGCTCGGGCCCTCCGTCTGAGAGGTCAGAATCTTACCACTAAACGAACACATATCACGGCCACATATTACTAAATTACGAGTACATTAGAAGGAAGTATTTTGGACCCTGTATTAAGATTTTCTACCAATTATCCGTTCAAAACTTTTCATTCAATTGCTCAGTTAAATCCCTAAGATCACCTGGATCGCGAGTTGTATCACTAGATGTAACGGAAAATATCTATGAATAGTCAGAGAAAGCAAGTCCCGTTTTCTGCTGACACACTTGGATTTGCAGTAAAATTTATTGCTTTTTGTTTTATTTGTCGTATCTGTATTCATGGTTTTCTAGAATTTTACTTGAAATTTATTGACGATCTAACCCAGATAGTTTAAATCTAAGTGCCAAGTGCGTGTTGAGTCACGCTAAGGGTTCCGTCGTCTGAGTAAAGTAATACTATAAGGTAATCTAAATTTAAGTGTCATTTTTGTCACATAATTTCATTACATTATTATAAAGGACAAAATTAGCAAATTCCAAATTTTGCCTATGCAGTGCACTTGGACACTTATCCAAGTAAAATGGATATTACATGAATACGAACAGACGGACATGACAAAACTGTGAAAATTATTGACTGCGAAACCTTCAAATTTATGAAGTGTTTAATAAAATTGCTGTCTAGTACGAAAATGTAACAAAAGATATAACTTAAGTCAGAAGGCATATACAAGAGAATAACAGAAGTATAAATAACAGAACTACAGTTACATAATATCAGATGGACTGTATGCCCCTTTATACATTATACGAAAAGAGTATTTATTTATTTAATGTAAGTCTACTTAAATTGTTTTGTATTACTATATTATCTAATTTACTATATTTTATAGGTGGTAGTAGCGCCGTTAGAGCTCGCCCGGGGCGGCACCTCCGCCACCCTCATAACCCGCCGTAAAGCAACATGTTCTTCATGTAATGTGTTTCGGTTGGGGAAGTGTGGTTGCCGGATACACATTATTGGAGGCGACCATCTTAGTCCTCAAGAGTAGGAAC
>DWON01009097.1:0-11658 GCA_018251015.1 Phocides pigmalion okeechobee | reverse complement strand
ACTACTGATATTTTCTTCTTACATTATATTTTATTAATACAAAAAATGACATTAAGCTAGAGAGTATTTACTCATTCGAGAAGCTCGGGCAAAGAGGGTAAATTCGAAACAGGAATAATCCCAACCCATTACCTTCCTACGATGAGGATACCATACCATGAGTAGGAGTAGTATAATACATTCCCTTGTTATTAAAATAGTACATCTACATCTACATCTACTATTGTAGAATATAGACAGTCTGACATTAACGAATAATACGTAATCTTTTTTAATCCTTTGGCTACGGAGCCTTGAATAAAAATTAAGGTGTATTAAGAACCACTACTTTTAAAAATTGTCAAAAAAAGGTAAGGATCATATCAATGATCAATCGATATAAAAAGTAATATATGAAATTTAAAGCTGATTAATGGTAAAATGTAAAGAAACGAATGAAGTAATTATTTGATAATAACAATGATCAATTATAATTTTATGATACTGAGAAATAGCAAAAACAATGCTTTTATGTATTAAATTCTAAGGCTACCAAGCAAGATGGCAACAAATGGCATGGCAAGAATGCGTGAGCGGAAGTGATCCCCAAATATTAATTTGCTTCTATTTTAAAATTTTCTATCAACTTTGTTCACGCACGTATTTTTAAAGGTAGCTTGCTGAATTTTGGACTTTATCGTTTTTAATTACTTCTATTTTTATATTCCAATTATACTTATATTATGGTATGAAATTACATTTATGAGAAAAAAATACCATTACTTATGGTATATTATTGAAAACAACGATGAAAACAAAGAGTTGTAGTTTTTGAATAATACATACCGGTATGTCTATACATAATTAAAATATTTGAATAACAATAGTTACTCAACACAAACCACACTTTCTGTAACGTCCACTATACCATATAACTCGTAAATATTATTAAGATTACGTTAAATCTATAAATACAAATAAAGTTCTTAAATACATACCTCGTTAAAGCTTACAGAGCGTGTCAGTTTTCACTGTAGAACATATTATTACAACCCCCAGAAACGAACATTAATAATTCGTGCCGTATTGAAAATTACGAGTTATCACGATATATGTTTGATAAAAAAACACTAAGCGTTTGATCCGATTCAGAGTTTCACCAGATATTGTAGTCCACTATGTTGGTTTCTCAAGTGGGTTTAGATAAGGAAAACGGGATAACAGCGCAAGATCTAACTCCGGCGGGCAATCGCGTCGTACTCTCGTCTCATCTACGTGATACGTTAAGTAAGGGCACTTCACAATATCCACGTTTACGTTACATCCGCGACCTTTATTTTATAGACAACACGCCTGCGATCGTTCCGTTCAACATCAACTGTATAATTCTACACCAAATGAAACGAAAATATATTAAGTTTCATATTCATATAAGTATGGACATATTTCTTTGTTTTATTGTTTGACACTTAGAACACAAAAGATATATAGAATAGCTAGTCACGAGATCAGCTTGACATATATCGGATAAGTATAAGTGTGTGGAAATCTTTGTAGCTGCTTCTGCGCAACTGCAGCATTTTGTGGACTTTCCTTGGTTTTTATACATGTCACGTGTAAACAATAAACGGCAAAGTTTCTCGGTGGGAGTACCATTTTATGGCATGGAAATGTATTCATTTACATAGTCCTGCTATTATTATAAGTACTAGGGCCCGTAACTTCTACGTATGAACTAAATATGAATGAAAAAATGACCAATAATATATTAATTTAGGTTATTATGTACCAACCAGCGCTTAGATTGTGGACTTTCATAGTTCAATTAACCTTGAATTAAAGCACCCTTTATTGGAATTTGTGATTGTCACGTTACAGATGCATGAAGTTAATGGAATTCCTCGAACATAAGTATTGCGAAAAAATATATCGTAGGCCATATGATTGAGCAGAAATATGAATTTTGTTCTTTTACTTGTAGTCTTAGGTTCGAGTAGCTATGCTAATAATATAATTCGTCAATCTGTTGATCCGTTTTCCTCCCTCATCAATTACCATGGGGGTAATGTGGTGGATATGCTCTAATACTCCCAGAATTGTGAGGAGATACCCTACATCCAGCAGTGGGATGTAAAATGAAGCATTCTCATTAGAAATTAATTTTATAATTTGCTTTTGTGGAAAAATGACACACTTTGCCATAGACCGTCGTAAGATATTTAAATGAGTACCTTATTAATCCGCACTTATATCCGATTGCGTGTATAATTATGTATAGTATGTATCACTTTACATTACCACCACCACAGGCATTTCTAACGGGAAGTTATTTTGACTTGTTGGGCAGCAGTGGATTCCGGTTCACTAAAATATAAGCTGACAACGTCTCTGTGGAAACTGACTTAGTTCTCGGTGGAAGCAGAGCATTTGTAAAAGATTTCAGGTGAGACTTGTGTTCTATATGGAGTCGGTTATATATATCCAAGTACGACAGTGACTATCTATTATCAATCAATTGGATTGAAAAGTCCTGTGCTTTAATATTAATAGTATTAATTATTCTGATATATAAATAAGTTTGCATGCGGCTTTGATCACGCCAGAGTCGATATAACCAAAATTTCCAATAAATCTCTATTTATCCTATGTGTATATTACAATCTACAAGCAAATCTATAAAGAAATAAAAATATATCATACATCAATCTTCTAATCCCTATTTTATCCTCTTAGTAGTTTCCGAAATTTACTTTATAGTACTCACTTGTGTATATAAATAACCTATGCAATAGTACTACGAATATTACTATAATACTAAGATACTAAATTACTGAGTACTATAATACTAAGTTACTGAGGTACCAAGGACTGCAGTATTTTGAAAACTTGTGATGACACTTTGACCATCTAAAGACTTATTTGGAAACCATTTTTACAATACATTCCACTTTCCTAACGCCCATACTTGCGTGAAGACACCCAATAAATATCTATAACCTTTTATCGGTATTTAAAAATATATGTATACATAATTGTATTCATTACGCTATTACAATATTTAATAATTTTCAAGAAAGCTTATCTATATTTTGATGACTTACAAACAGCAAGGCATCAGTTTGGTGAGAGGTCAAAAGGAAATTAATAAATATAATACTTAATATACAGTCTTTTGACCGTCAGTACAAACGTATTAACTCGACTTTCGGGTGTCTGAATAAATGAGAATGTATGCATAAGTAATGATGTAATCAGGATCACATGATCAAAGTTATTGAAAAAATAACGTATTTTTATATGCAAGGCATAAGGATATCCTTATCCATATTAGTTACATATATATTTCACGTTGAAAATTGATGTAAAATATTCTCTGCAACACTAAGCACACACATTAAAATACAAATAGTATTTATGCATTGTCTGAGTTCTTATGAAGATGCATTACTATTCTACTGTTCCAGTTAATTGACAACGGTCACCCTCATAACCCGCCGTAAAGCGACATGTTCTTCATGTATCGTGTTTCGATTGGGGGGGTGTGGTTGCCGGATACACATTATTGGAGGCGACCATCTTAGTCCTCAAGAGTAGAAACGCATCCGCGTCCATCCTTAAATAGAACTTCTGGTGTGTTTGAGATTGGACGTCGTTGTCCATGGGCTGCAGTGACACTTAACATCAGATGGCCTGCATGCCCGTTTCCTACTCTTTCACAATAAAAAAAATGTCTTATGCATTGGTATGAAATATTATATGTATATTGTATTAATTATGATTAGCTGCTGCCCGGGACTTCGTTCATTTGGGCTCTAATTTTTGGGTTTTTCTATTTTCCAAACAGCAAACTAAACTGATTGATCTAAATTAAAGTAACTTCAAATGAATATCTATTGCAATACAATGAAAAAGCACAGACAAACAATATAAATTATATGTTACTACTAGACAACGTAATTTTCTGTTAATGAAAAATGGTTAAAATGGGTCTAATTGTTTGGTGCTTATTTGGTACAAACAAAAATATTTCCTTTTTATATTATTACTACAGATAAGACTGAATTGTTAAGTATCTTTTAAAACAAAGCAAATGCTGAATAGATGTAAATAAAAAAATACTCTACAATAAGATGTAGGCAATCCGAGCACTTACAAACACAGTAAGTGTTCTGTTGATGACACCGATATTTTTTTATCAATAAAACCTTGATTTGTATGGTTATTTCGTAGTAAGAAAAACAAACGAGGGAGCCAATAGTTTGATTATCATATCTACGCCGATGACATATTTGAAGACGTCACCATCGTGTCTTCAAATTAGGTAAGTACTTACCTACTGCCTAGAAATATTATAGATTATGTCGACGTTATGGTCTAATATTAATGGGAGTATTTAAAACACACATTAGGAGTGAACTTCATTTACGCAGATAAAGTTAACTTGGAGGTGTATTCTTGAGATTGAGGTTCAGTAAACTTAGCTCTTTCATGAAATCCACATACAATTGCTTTTGCATGGCAAAATATTGGGTGTATAAAATTCAAGCTTCCGGATAAGGCCCTCAATTAAAACACGTCTCGGTACCAAAGGTCAATAATAGAAATAGACATTATTAAGCTGATCAGGCAGCAATCAATGGGGCTAAGAAGATTTTCTGTACTTTTCCGATCTTATTCTAGTCGAATTAGAGGTCTAGGTGTTCTCTCATGTATTTCATTGTGATTTAAAAGAAAAAATCAGAATAGTGCTTATTTTTTCGCAAATTATTGTATAAACAAACAAGAACATAACTTTTGTGTAAACAGATACTGATTAAGTACCGCCTGCTGAATATCAGTTGAATGATTTTAAGGATAAGGTTTAAGATGTTCATAAACCTCATATAATGTGGTTATATCTATTTTTGAAGAATAACAACTAACAATTTGAATAGAGTCTACTCGTACTGTTTAATACAATTAGTCCCAGTTATGTTGGAAAAGTTATACATATGTATATTATAGTTATACTCTTATCGCTTTTCAAGCGGATATGCAAATATTAAATTATTTTATTCTATAAATTAAATTTTGTCATAAGGTAAAGGACGACGAAAATATTTTGACAACAGAGCCGATCAGACGATTCGGCCATTTTTGCTTATTTCCAGACATACGTACATTTATTATTCATTATCACGTTAGGTTTTCATTTCGCAAATGTGTTATTCATTGCATTGCGAAAATATATAAATATGTAACGTGTTACGGGTTTTTCTCATTATTTCGAAATTATAAAGCTTACGCCATCTGTGAGCTTGTCTATTTTACATTTAAAGGTCTGTATAATTTGAATTGTAGTATTATAAATATATTGTATTATGATGAATATCTTACCGAGTGAACAATACAAACAAAAGAAAAAGTAGAACTACTTTTTTCTACATAAAAATCTTGTTTTTTAAACTTATTTGGGCAACATCATTTATCAAACAACAGTAAATGCATACAAACATGAATCTTTGCTCGCTAAATATAATCATAATTTTAGTGCGAAATATAAAGTTAATCAAGAACTGATAAAACAAGTTAAGCGTGAGTCGAGATCTTTGTGAGGATTACGCATTGGGACCCAAGCATATTTTTGGTACATTCCTGACATATATGACATTAAGTGAATATTTTGTAACATCAGGAACACTAGTGGTAATATTTAGGCGTCTCGCACGATAACAGAGTTCTCAGTGTGCTAATCAACTTACTCTTTGCCCATTTTGTTTTATTTATATTGTTATGATTAATTATTACTCGTATTCCTTCACATTATTCTTTATCATTTTATTTTTCCGTGACGTAACATATCCTTTTGTAATTGCAAGATTAAGATAACTTACTGCTGCAAACTTTATCCATAATTCAATAGCTGCGTTTACATTTGTAGTCATCGCGGCCTACACTCGCTGATCATGCACAGTTAGTATATTTATAGATTCCGGATCTAATTCTAATGTCGCATAACTAAATCGAGATTATTTTTGAAGAAAAATATTTTTTGAATACTTTCCAAAAACATTATTTTTACTTTCTACGTACTAGAATTTACTTTGTAAGGAATTTTATTATAATATTTTTTTGTTTGAGCTCAATTATAAAAAAATATTTGTTAGTATAATTATATAATTAATTTAATGTGTAATAATGTGTAATAGTCACATTGAATTTAATGACATTTTCTTTTTTACTCTGTCCAGTAATAAAGATTGGCGATTTTTTTTAAAAACCATATTTCATTCACGATAATATAATTCATCATCAGTCACTTACACAATACAATGGTAGGTATAACATTCAAACTAGAAAACTACCAATAACGTATTGGATGTTCAAAATTTTTCCACTATCACCACTATTATCTTTTATCTACAGATTTATATTTAAGTAAATTGAAGTTTCAAATTAAATATGATGTTATAAAATATGATTATTTTTTTAATTTAAGTCGATAGCGAATTTTTTTTTATGTGAGAAGAGTAGCAAACGAGCATGCAACCCACCTGATATTAAGTACTCGCAGCCCATAAATCCACGTACAACCACAAACACGACTGAAATCCTATCTGAGGTCGAACGTAAACGAATGTGAACGTGAACGAGATACGTTTCTACACCTTAGGACTAAGATGGTCACCTCGCACCCAAGTAAAGCTATTGAGCGGATTATGAGGGCAGCGGTGGTCCTTCCCCGGTCAAACTATAGTTCTACCACCAATAAAACTGTCGGTATGTTTATTTAGTTGCAACTCTTCTGTATGAATCACATTCGAAATGACCTTTTAACAATTAGAGGAGGTTACTCCACTACCATCATCAACATGAAGATACTCCTCTACGCTTATGTAAATATAATTTGTGTGTTTGTATATGTAAATGGTTTATTAATTTTAAATGTAATAATTGAATGCGCATAGTGACACATCAGAAATCTTATCATCTTAAACCCCGTTAAAATTGTTTTGATGTACGATGTATGGCATATTTTAATAAATCGATTGGTGATTTTAATCTTGCTAATCAATACAATACAATCATTAAAATTTATCTATTTAATACATATTTAAATTAAATTTATTTGCATACTATTAAATAAATTAAATCCATTACATAGGTAATTGTGCTAACTACTATAATTAAATAGCATTAGACTATACAAATGCTATATCTCTAATTACGCGGTATTAATAAGCTGTTCATATTGTACTAGATAAATTGTTAAACACGTCTCATTGCTCATACTTCCAATAATTAACATTACCATGTTAAACTCATAACATGTAATAATTACTAGATGAAACTAAGTAATTGGTACTTTTAGCAAGACAAATAAATAAATTCTTGTATGTAACATGATTAATACACTCATAGCTCGGATGCTACATACACAAAAACAACTTACTACTCAAAACTTCAGGTCTAGGATATTTAATATACCAGTATATCTCATATCTGGTTATGCTCAAACCTTTTGAATGCCAGATCATTATGGTGGCGATGTATTTTTATTAGTGACAATAATGTCTAATATCATCTAAGTGTCCAAAAGGATGTAGTGCAAATAACATTCGGGAAAATATCTCACGGCGGGGTGTAAATTGAGAATCATGATATATTCATGATCATGTTTGTCATTATTTTTCTCATTATTTTGTGTTATATCCAAGGCGACGATAAGTTTGCCGGTCGATAATTTCTATGTGTCACGATCTTTGAAGATGTGATAAATAGATCGCACATGTCATGTCATGGTCGATGGAAGGTATTCTGTTGCCTGGTCAGAGAATACAATTTAGTATTCTACGCCATTCTTGAGATCTTGAGTGTACTGCCGTCTACCTCGAACTTGTTTAAGGACTAAAGTTTTAATTCTCACTCAAGGATGTTAGTGTCACGTGCTTGTTGGAGTTCGTTTCAATAACATTTGCCAAATAAGAACATGTTGACTTTTTGTTCTCTGCTATGCATGTTTTTACTTTAATTTTTATGGACGGTTGATATAAATAACCCTTTTCTTTAATGTTGCTTTCTATTCTATAAAGATAGTTAATTAGAAAAAGAAATAGATATTAACTAATAAAGATAAAAGAAACGATTTAAAGCTTCTTTACGTCATAAATGTATCGAGTAATAAACGAATATTTTTCACTGTCTTATAGTAAATATTGTTGAATAAAGTACATTTGGTCTTATGAGAATTGATTGATTAATTCTTGCATCATAGGTAGTGTACGTCACCTACTGCACGTGCCATAAAACTGCACGCTATTGTGACTTTTAATAATAACTGTGAAATGGACTAGGAAATTAAGTAAAACTGTATTAATCAAATATTGCATTACCGATGTTGCAGAACGCGAGGTCCTTCCTGTGCCTCCTGTGGTTTCCAAGTACAGCTTAACCGCCTCCACGCCTGATCTCTTCGAACGGGGAACCCTGGACGGCGGTGATCGTTTCACACACCGCACTTCCGACTTCACACCATTTTTTTCTTGCGTCGTTGTCTTACTTTCCTGCTTTTTCCCCTTATTAGCTTGATTCGCTCGATGTTCTCGGGTCTTCATTTTTATAACAGAGTGAGTCATTTCATCATCTTAGATAATGTTCGACGAATATTCCGCGCTGTACGTTTATTTAATTCGATAAAAAACACGCTCGATAGGAAGTAGGTCTGTACCGCTTATTGACAGGTCGTAGATAAGATATCCACCTCGAAGGTAAGATGGAAGGATCACTTATAAAAAACAACATAGAAATCGGGCGTTTTGATTACGTGACGGCGGAGGCCCTTTATGTTAGCACCTCGATGTGATCACGTAGAAGCCTTGAACCGGTGTTGCGCCGGAGGCAACGTGGATTTGAGTTAGACGACGCGGTGGAATTGTTTATTTCAGGATTTATATAAACACTTAGAACAATTTATAAGAAGATCAATGCACGTAATTTGCGACGCCAGTATGTGCAGGCGGGCGTCGAAGTCAGGTCGGACTGGCGTTCTCTCGCCGCGTAGGTACTTCTAAAACGTTTGCTTGATGTCGCCACATATTAATTAAAGGGAATTGTGATAATAAGATGAAATACCATTAGCATTAATTGAAATTTCATTGTGTTTAATACGCTACACGAACATGTGTAGCGAAGTAGTTTTATAACAAAATTTAATATAGAAATGATGTCAATTGGTTCACTGACATAATGTTTATTATGACCGGCTTTAATAAATTGGCGTAATTATATAAAATATATAACAAACTTCCAACTTACTACAAAGTAAATATTACACACAATTTTATTAATTTCACAAAACATTACCATCTACTGCTTAATTATAAGATGAACTGTGTAGAATACTGAGTTTTATTTTTATTAGGGATAGTATGGGGGTTTTTTTATAAAACTAAGTATATACTTTTTAAGACACATTTTTAGCACAAACAATGTTTTTGCATGCGTTAAATTTGTCGTTATTAAAAGACTTATTCTCAAATAAATTTTTAGAGCGAATCTTATGACAGTATTCGAAAATTGAGCAAGTAGGCCTCCCTAAAGACACCAATATGGGAGTTTTCTAGTCAATATATCAATGTTATATACATTACAAGATGTATGCAATGTATATGGAAATAATAGATATAAATTTGTTTTTAAGTTATGCTTTTTATGCCAAGTAGTCAAAAAAAGATCGGTATGGTTTTCACGACGTCACGTGTGCCATTGTAACACATGATGAAGTTAGCAACATTCAATTGTTAACAAAGCTGTAAATTTTTTTTTTTGGTAAATGGCATATTGGACATATGCTATAGGCATGCCACGTTACGAGATATTTTTATACGAGCTATTGATCATGTCGCGAAAGTGAGATGGTGTTGTTCCTTATACAATTTTAAAAAGTTATTTCTATCAACACGTTAGTAACACATATCTCATATATATAGATATATAAAGTATAACTTTTGCCGCGTGTACATTGGTCCGTATGTAATTTTTAATTTATTATTTTACTAGCTGTGCTCGTGAAACACAAGCAATGCTTTGCGGCGGATTATGAGGGCAGCTGAGATACCATTCCGGTCAAACTATAGTTCTCCCACCTTTATGCATATTACAAAAAATACTGTTATATGCATCTTATATATTGCACATGCACTCATTAAAAAGCTATTATTTTGTTATTACAGACAACAAATTTAATTTTATTTATATGTAATTTTATGTATACATATGTCATAGATTTCAAAGTAAATAAGAAGGTAAAAAAACAGAAGTAGCCTAGTAGTACCAACTCCTTCTTAGACGGGTGATCCGGGGTTCAAATTCCTGGCACGCAATTAACATTTTTCGCAATCATATGCCTGTTAGAAAATAATTACTACTTGCATTAACGGTGACGGAAAACGTCACGATGAAGTCTGAAAGTTATTCTTAAAATTCTCAAATGTGTAAAGTCCACTAGATTTCACTTGTCCAACATGGTGGACTATGGCTTATCCTTTCTCATTCTGAAATGAGACCCTGTGGAAAATTTTGTTGATTAGGAAGATCAAGAATGTAATATGATGGAATGCTTACCATATTAGTTGTCGATAATTTAGTAGATACTTATCGTCTTAGCTGCGTGAAATTTAGATAGAAGTAGATCGTAGAAATAGAAAATTAAAAAGGATCAGTTCATCTTATCATAAGTCACTCTTGTCCGTGGCCATTTGTAATCAATCCAAATATGAATGACGTTCTAAGTGTGGTTAGCCAGAGTCGCGTTGTTCAGAGAAGTTCAGAGAAGTATATCTTCTCGTATAAGCATACTTTTCTTCAAACTAGAAAACAGCAGTGTGTATCTACTGTTTATAAAGAATAAGCAGCGCTGTAAAAATTATATCTTCCCGAGGTTCTAGTAGACTTGGATCCAGTTGTGATATTTGAAGGTATTTTAGTGACAAGTAGATACGTGTCAATGAATAAAGCGCCCTCTTAGGAATATTGAAAAAAAATGACATTGTTTACTTCGCAACGCCTGTAAGCTTTTTACTTTCAAAATGTTTGAATTCCGGTATAGCAGATGGCGTTGTAGCAAGGTTTTCAGAACGTGGACCACAGAAGCATTGCGTTCCGTTTTTCTACTCTAGATGGCATTCCATAAATACCTGCGTGTGAAGGGAAAGATTTTTTTGTATTGCTTAAAATGTAAAAAATAATGAATGTCAAATAGTGATGGCAAGTCTATACGTGACTACGTCTGCGCCAGCTATGCTGGACAGTTATATTCGGTAACAGTTCTAAATTTTGGTTATGAACTGCACATCACATTCTAGATTCGGGTGTTCTGGACCACAAATTAGCGGTTTCTCACAGTCATTATACAGATTTTCTTAAATGACGTCCACTGGTTCGAAGATCATCTTACATAGTAGGCCAGGTATGTTATACTTGTGCTATTTGCAGAGGATAGCGCTTATTTCTCGTCAGTAATATTTGCCTGCCACCAGGATACTATTTGACCAGAATGACTGGATAAATGTCTTATATACATATTATTGGAGGCGATCATCTTAATCCTCAAGAGTAGGAACGAATCCGCGTCCATCCTTAAATAGAACTTCTGTTCTATATGAGATTGGACGTGGTTGTCCATGGGCTGCAGTGACCACT
>DWON01009096.1:0-11659 GCA_018251015.1 Phocides pigmalion okeechobee | reverse complement strand
GAACGTCAATAAACTACCACCGACTCGTGAGGTGTTTCGTTTTGGAGAAGAGTCGGCGAAAGAAACTCCAAAACACATCTAAAAACTCCAAAACACACACACATCATCATCAAGTTTTTTTATATATGAGATGAGCAGCAAACAAGCATGCAAACCACTTGATGGTAAGTAGTCGCAGCCCATAGACATCCATGTAGAATCGCAAACACAACCGAAATCCTATCTTAGCTCGAACATAGATACGTTGCTACTCCTGAGGACAGTTTACCCGGCAACCGCACCTCCAACCGAAATAAAAGTAATTATTAAGTAAGCGGATTATGAGGGGTTTCCTCTTGATGCTCGACATCTTTGTGTTATTTGAGAAAATCACCAGACCAACCCCTAAATACTAAGTACATTACCTACCCAGCGTTATAAAAATAATGATACAAAAAATCGGTATTGCTAGGGAAATAGCTGTCATTGACAATGATATCCTAGTCATAGAAAATACAGTCGTCTCTACGATCACATGGAGAGCAAATAGCTCAAATCCTTGTCCTGTTTCTGTGAGTTTTTGATGCTATGTGCGTTTTTTTGCTTTTACAAACAGATACCGAGCATGTAATCCACTTGATCTTCAGGGCTCACTGAATCTACAGATAATCTCAAAATGTACGGAACTCAAAAATAAAAAACTACCACGATTGCCTCGCTTGTACGTGACGCTGGAAATGACATTTAGTTCTTAATAACCGAAATACAAGGATTACTTCACAAGCATTGGGAGAGTGGTGGTGGTATCTACCTAATCGAAGTCTAGGGTCTACCATCTTTCAAATTTGCTTTCAAGGTTTACTTTCCTTAAACGTCACTGTTCAAGAAATTTCTGGTGGTCAATTTGTGATTATTTTCTTCTACGTATAAAACTTCGCAAAATGAGAAGTGCGTACGTGGGAATCGAACCCTAGACTCCTTAGTAAGAGAGACGGCAAACATCACTAGTAAGCTATTAGCATCTACATATGATGTTAATTATATAACTGCTTATATAAGATTTGTCACTTACGATTATCACGAGATAGAACGTTCTATTACGAGTAAATAACTCAACGAAATTCATATTCCCAGGATATTGAAGTATTACTTTTACAATCAATAATCCGCAATAAATTTCCCGTCGCTAACAAAATAATATCTTTGTTGCAGGTACTTGAAATTCCGCGCAGGCGGAACGGTGAGAGGGAATTATTCGGTTCCCATAACTTCAGGAACATCCTTACCATTAGCCGACAAATTCAAAGCAATTTGCATAATTTAATCCCCAAAGGACCCGATTCAAACGGACTGACAGATGCGCGAACAGAGATATCAGTATAGCGAATATTTCCTTTATCGATATTACTCAGTTTTACTTGAATGTATCGATAACTAGTGCTATTACCCTAGCTGTCGTACTGTAGGGTAAATAAACTTTGGTCATGGAAGTATCAAACGAGGGGGTACTACACTTCATTAAACATGATATTTTTTTTAAATAATTAGTCCCACGTTTAATCGACACCGCCGGTGACAAGGGGGCTGATTTATATTTCACGCAGAGAATTGCGTATGCTGTTTATTTAACGCAGGAATGCGGGATTTTAGATTTCCATTCCGGATTTGGGTTTTTGTGTATTTGTATTTGTGTGTATTCAGGGCACCCTCAACCAATGGAGTTATTAGTTCCACACTATTAGTTGCTAAACTTTCTACGCTCTGACGTCATGGCTCTAAAATATTTATATAGATATCGATTCTGGAATCTTGTCCCAAGTCCAAGTCCAATCTTGATGACGTCACAAAAAGGTTAATCTCCTAGCAAATCCTACAGAATGACAGATGTTGAATAAACGCATACATCACAGAGATAGACTTGCTCGAGTGTTTCCTTCGTCGATAAATCTACTGTCCTTTATGCTAATTTTAGGGGATGCAAAATAGGGTAAATGAAAAAGCTGTGATACCATTTTTTCCTTAAACATGCATGTGGACGGTGATAAAAATGTTTTTGTTTAGTATGGGTTGATTTACAAGTGAGTGGAATCAGTACGATTAGACGGGGGAGCAGCCATTGCAGCATCAATTATTTCTATACACTTTTTAACAGGGGAGGTACCACCGCCGCCCTCATAATCCTCTTTACCATCCGTTGTTATAAAATTTACTTGTTTGCTTATATATATTGTATCTCTTTTCAATGCTGGGTGGAGATTGAGAAACGTATGGCAATTCTTGTGTTTCGGTTGGAGATATGCAGTTTCCGGTTACAATTATAAGCGAGGCAGCCATCTCAGTTCTCAGGAGTAGCAACGAATCTACGTTCGAGCTCAGATAGGATTTCAGTCACGTTTATGGTTGTACGTGGATGTCTATGGGCTGCGACTACTTAACATCAGATGGTTTGCATGCTTGTTTATGACTCTTATCACATAAAAAAAGACTGCAGGATCAGTTAACAGGTGGCCTGCACGAGAAACGGTTCAAACTATTTAATTGTTTTTACAAATATATTACAGTGAGCTTCACTAAAGATATCGGGTTCACTTAATTTCAATCGGTAGTAGAAAATTAATATGAACGTAAAAGTCGCGGGTATAAGAACGCAAACGACAACTAGCACAAACATAAACAAGAAACCAAATTCGAAATTTAAAATGAGGTTAAGCTCCGAGCCAAAGGTTATGAGCACCTGGTATCTAAAACCAATTACATCGATACAGGAACTCCCGAATATTCAAAGATAGCGAAACAGGACAGCGTACCGGGAATCGATAGTTATAATTAACAAGGTTTCAACCGAACGCTTGTTACAAACTAAATTAAAATTTGTAGGTACGTGTGGGGTCGAGTCGGGTTTCATTAAAACAGAAACATCGTTTTCTATAAAGTAATAATCTCCCAACTCGCCCCTGTAAGCGGATATTCTGAAACTCATTAAATTGGTAAAGAACGCTTTTGCTCGCCTGTACTGTGCCCAGTACCGAGTATTGTGCCATTGTCTCATTGTAAACGAATAGTTATTAGCAAACATACGATTTTTGTAACCTTTAACTGCCTATATAACACTCTATGAGGTCGTTAAATGTATAATGGTATATATTTTTACTAACTTCACTTGTTCCTGTCACCATATTGCATGCATGGAAGTATATATCTTATACATTATATTATATAACGGATACTCACGATTTTTTATTTTTAATTGCCGATATTTCGAACCAGTTGCATGGCTCGTGGTCATGGCGAAGCTGCGGTGGCGTGGGAAACTGTTGACAGCTGCTAGTGACAAATTAATCTATCTATATCTTTGTACATGGTGGTAGGTTTGTTGCAATGTAATTTTAACAGTAACTTATTACTCAATTATTTACTGTAGTCATTGTTGTCATTCACAATGATCTTATAATTTACTTAATAGTAACCGTCATAGAATCAACTGATCATGATGATGCTCCGTTTTAGAGCGAAACACGTGCTGATTGTAGTATGTGTGGTGGTATATTTTTGCTCTCAGAATGAGAAGAGTTAGGCTATTTTCCTCCTAACCAAATGCCCATTGCCATTATTATAACTTATTATTTCTTGTACATATAGTATGCCGAATATGGCCTAACAGATGTACAAATAGCCTTAACAATAATAGTTTTAATAGTTTACAAAACTATCGTTCACCAGCTGAATATAGAACAGTATCCTTAACAGAAGCGAGTGTGGTTTTAAATCGCAAGACATCAAAATTGGTATCTAATATTACCGGAGCGTTAGAAATGAAATCGATTGCCGTTAGTAGTGTTCTTAAAATTGCTTTCTACTTTTCGTTTGATGTCAGAGTTACTTCTGCATCGCCAAGATGTGGATCACTATAGTTTGATCAGTGTTATTATTGTTAACTTTGTAACCCATGACGCGATTCTTGTATTAAATTTAAACTCTTTTAACCTAGGCGATAATCGGTAAAAGGCGACAATCTATAAAAAGACAGCAATCAACAAAAAAGTGACAATAAATAAAAAGAGACAATCGATAAAAATGTGTCAATTGACGAAAAGGCTATAGTCCATAAAAAAAAGAAAATCTATAAAAAGGCAATCCATAAAACAATCACAAACGATAAAAAGAGGACCGTAGACAAAATAGGTGACAATCGGTAAAAAGTATCAATCGATAAAAGTGAATAAGCTAATTACTAATAAATCAGAAAACAACACACAGCAGAAACAGCTGAACCTGAGATCCTGAAAATTTGCAGAAAGGTTATTTATATAGCGTGAGTACTAAGAAAACCATTTTGGAAATAGGGAATAAAAATGGAATACACATTAAGAGGTTAAATATAGATTGTGTATTTTTTGTAAAAGCCAGTAAAAAGAAATAAACATTTGTTACCTTTATAGATTTACTAAAAATACATGTTTCAGTAAAAGTAGAGCTTGATTAGCCTGATTTATAAATATGTATTTTAGGTGACCTTTTGTACGAGAAAAAGCGCGGAAAATCAAATCATTTGTAACGACTAAGCCTATTCCGACTATTAATTAAACCAAAAATATAATTGTCTGAGGTAGTCTACATGACTTCTTACAATTTAAAAGTATATTTCTCGGTTCTACTATTTTATTTCGATGTTTTTCAGATATTTGCTCTGGGCGGGAATCGAACCCACAACCGGACTTAACAGGTCACTAAGCGCTATACAAAGAAGCCAGGCAGATTAACTGATTACTTTCCGTAAAGCTTATCATTTTATAACAACGTCTAAGTCCATTCTGACTATTAATTAATCCAAATGTAAAATCGGCTCAGCGACTCTACAAGTTAGTAACTGCTTACGATTTACAAGTATAATTCTCGGCTTATCGACTCTACAATTCCATTTCAGTGTTTATAATAATTGAATAATATTGGAATTCTGTTGAATGAAATACGTAATTATAGGTACGGATTAATCCATTTAAATAATAACTAGGCTGTTACTGTTAAGATTAAAATCATAATTAATTTTGATAAAATGAGGTATTATTTTTTATTTATACGTTTTAATGAGTGACGATAAAATATGATTAATACCAGGAGGTGAGTATTTCATGTATTTTTTAATAATTAAGGTTATGCCAAGGAATAATTAAAGGTAGCAGTAGGACACCGTTATCTCATTAGTCTGTCAAAAAATATCATCTGTATTTTCCAATTTAAAATGTGAACGAATCGGACGTTCTTAATGAAAAAGAAACTATTCTGTATAAATGGTTTTATTGCAAACGATAAAAATATAGTCTCATGTTCTACATTTTTAATTACGATTGAAGAGACAATCAGATACTATTATCCAAATGTCTTTCAACTATCTAAGGACCCTAACATAACATGACCCAAAGCTAATAAGTTTGATGTCATAATGGTCTCGAAAGTATAACATGCCATTGACATTGATTTCGCTACGAGATAAATTTGATTTTCGGTACACGATAGCTTATTAGGCCATCCATCATTATTTCTGCCAACTCCTTCATGTCAATATCACTTCTAAAAGATTGATATATTATTGACCCAAAAAACTTTAAAACGTGCTCGACGATTTTTCGGACGAACTTTTATTTAAAGGGGACAAAGACAAGGGTTGGGGGTGAATCCGTGTTGGACGAAGCAAATAGTGTAAAAAGGCGTATTTTTCGACCGTGTAAAATGTAAAACTGTGGACGAGGTTTGAGTCAAACTTTATACTGTTCTGACTTGAACATTTGAAAAATATATTTCTGACAAAAATGTCGTTTGATTTAAGGTTTAGTTGCTTATTTAACTCGTAGACAATTTCTTTGGTGAAAGTATCACGATTTTAAAAGACGTGTTATGACGCTTTACGCTCGATTTTACGTGCGGTCAATTTAACTGGCTTCTTGGTCTAATAGTAAGTGATCCTTATTCTTAAACGTGCAATTGTAGGTTCAATTCCTAGTCAGGATAAATATTTATGTTTTTTTTTCCATTTTACCCATTAAATACGAGTACTCACGATTACCGCTTTTTAAGTGCCCATGTTCAATCTGGTTGTATGGCTCGTGGTCAAGACTCAACTGCGGTAGCAAGGGTAAACGGTTAGAAGTGTGGCAGTTGGTGGTAGATTAATTTATCTAATCTACGTCGCATTCGCCTTTCTTTTTTGCGTAGCATATCACGATACTTCACACTATCTGTATTTTATGTACTAAACTTTGCACTATTTATGATTTACATAAAGTTACCTCTGGATTTCATGTTTGTGCAAACTTAAAACCATTTTCTATATTGAAGTTCCTGGGGTGTTACTAGATATATATATTTCAGTTCAAAGCTTAACAGTCGAACGAGTACTAACTTGTAAGGTTAATAACAAAATGTAGAGCAGTTGTGGTTTGGATAGAGACTGAACTCTATCAATCTACCAATCAGTTTAGGCTTTGGCTGATATCCAACTTAATATAAATCTGGGAAGAGCCTGGTACATTAAAATAGAGATCAAATTGTTACTCGTTAATGCTAGAGATTAACGGTAGAGTACGTAAGCCATTATAAAGTAGATTTTAAATTGTTAATTAGATTTAATGGGCGGTGGTTGGAGGCTGCCGTAATGACTGGAGTTTTGGCTTTAAAGCAGCACCTTTCTGTACGATAGAGCAATTTGCTTGTACTGAGTTTGTTTTTAACAAGACTGAACTGACAGCCTCTACAGTAAAGTTTAAGGTAAGTAAACATTTATGAACCCGCCTTTATTAATCTTGATGCTATAGAGTGTATTCCAATTGTGAACGCATCTATCTTGCTAAAATACAACATTTTTGAGGTATTTCTTTTTCATTTTTACAAATTTTAACCATAAACCTTTGTTTTTCACAAAATACTATATTTTTGACATGACTTTTCATAGCTTATTTTGAAAAATATTTTCATCAAAAATATTGACAACCCTAGTAACCCTAAACCTTTGTAACATACAACTCACATCAATAATCGAATAGCAAAATGTAAAATTTTGTGACATTTTTTTTAATTTGTCCGCCATTGGAGTGGGCGTATCAAACGTTTGTTGCGATATAAATAACGAATTTATTGGATACTATTCTTCATCTGGCTTTAGGCTTTCGAGATTTATGTAGCTTGCAAATATTTATAATAGTTTCTGCCTTTTATTTATATTGTGGTATCGTTTTATATCAGCTATAATTTTTCGTACAAAATTCAATTTTTTAAATCACTATTTATTTCTTACTCTATATAACTCTTCTCCCAAAACTCTACATTTTAAATTTTAGTGCATCCTTTTCTACGTAAAAGAGCAGTAAATCTGCATGCGCATTACCTTAACTTACGTAAGTGGGCTCGCAGCCCATATACTTAATTATTCGTAACCTTAGACATATTGTTTTACTTTTATGTTTTTACTGAATCATCCTGTATATGAAAGGGAAGAGACGAAAGAATGATTCATAAGTACACAAGAAACATTTTTGTAATATACCAAGTCTCTATTTGTCTTCGTTTCGCAGACAGAAGGAGTATCTGCTGTAATAAGTTCCGTTGACAGAAGCCAATGTGTCCTCCATTTATTTTGTTGAAATATTCCTTCTATTTTACTAAGAGCTTGTTATCTCGAGTTGGTTGGACGAATTTTAAACAAATATAAAATAAATAAATTTATAGTGGCTGCAAGGTGGTAGAGGTAGTATGATTCAAAGGGGAGATTCTACTGTCACACTCGTATAAATCTACTTGTTGTCTGTCTGTCTGTTGTCTGACTTTAAAAATACGTATGCTAAATTGGTTATGGTATTTATTCTCAAAACAAATTCTTTAACTTCATAAAACATTTTATTATGTAAAGGGTACTCACGATTAACGCTTCTTATTGCTGATATTGCCAACCAGTGCTTAATCGTAAACATCCACGCAATTGGTTCAAAATGTTGGCAATAAATCGTAATGATACCCGTTGCATAATAAAATAACAAATTCTGCAATGATACTTGTTTCATAATTTGACAGCATAGTTTATTCGTTTTATTGTGTAACTGACGTAACGCATTAGCACGACCACGAGCCATATGACCATGAAATATCGGCAAATCAAATTTAAAAGGTGGTAGATTCGTTAGAGCTCGCCCGGGGCGGCACCACCGCCACTCTCATTATCCGCCGTAAAACAACATGTTCTTCATGTATTGTGTTTCAGTTGGGGACGTGTGGTTGCCGGATACACATCATTGGAGGCTACCATCTTAGTCCTCAAGAGTAGGAACGCATCCGCGTCCATCCTTAAATAGAAATTCTGTTCTATTTGTGATTGGACGTGGTTGCCCAAGGGCTGCCGTGACCACTTAACACCAGGTGACCTGCATGCCCATTTCTTACTCTTTCATAGTAAAAAAAAATCGTTTACTGTGAGTACCCATTACATAGTAAAATATATAAATTCCTCTATGACATTACTTTGATGAGTTGATAATATCATTAATTCGCTACCAGGTGACGGATACAATCAGCAATCAACGAAACTTTAAAACAGCAACCAAATTTAACGACAAAAGTTGTATCAACGAATGTTATCTACACACGGACAGTGCTCACAAGTTAAGTTAACGCGAACCAACTTAAATTCAATATTCAACACGACATTTCGGTGTAAACATCGCGTGACAAGCTTTAACATGTCGTTCGGTTTAAGTTATAAGCTTATTTCTATGTAAGTATAGTAGTATTCAAAGTTATGTTTATACAGGTCGATTTAAAGTGAAAATAAAAATATTTTTATTCAAAGTTGAATCTTTACAGTTTTTTTAGAACTCCACTAAACTGTCACAGACTTAAATTGAACATTTCCTATGATTTAAGTTAAAAGCTTATTTCTAAATAGGTATAGTAGTATTTCAAAGTGATGCTTATATAGGTTGTATCAAAATGAAAATGAAAATGTTTTTATTCAAAGAAGCTTCTTTATGGAATTTAAGTCCATGATAGTTTAGAGATGTTCAGAATAAAATTTGTCAAAATGTAGTTTGATTAAAAAAAAAAAGTATTTATGTCCATACAACCTATATAACCTTCTTTAACGTCATTTAAGTATCGCCTCAGGTAGAATTTCAATCCAGTTTAAAATTGTATGTGGATGTTCATTCTGCCTCACTTTATTTTTATTTATTTATTTATACATTTTTTATTTATTTATTTAATTCTCACCACTCCAACTGAAACACAAGAGTTACGTCACAGCCAATTAAGAATCCAGTGAATTTATCTTCCGAATCCAATAGTTGTATCTTCCGTCACTTGTCACTTATGAATGTTACAATACGTTTGTAAGACTCGCTATAGCGTATGACTTGCGTCGTTCATCCTATTTTGTTGCGTCATCGATCATCTTCAGAACACTTTTCGGTCGCAAGTGTCGAATATTACTTACGGAAGCAACTACGTCGCCCTTCGCGTGATAAATAACAGGATTTTGTAGAATTTTTGTGATGACAAAGCATGAAGATGGTGTGTTGTTTTGATGGTCTATATGTACGTAATAGACAATTGTATTAAAAGACTTCAAAAAGGACGTTCTCGACTCGATTGCATTTTTTGTTTGTTATAACAAACTCATTGATTTACAGATTCGGATTTTTTTATTTTTATTGAAGTTGCATTTGTATAAATCGAAAACAAAAAGGATGTCCCAAATTCAATTGTATTATTTGTTTCTTATCGCTTAACTACATCATTGATTAAACAATTGCGATTTTTTTATTGGATGTGCATTTGTATTAACTGAGTTCAAAAAGGATGTCCCCAATTCAATTATATTGTTTGTATCTTAACTACATCATTGATTAACCGATTTGAAAATACCTTTTTCATTTGACATGCATTTTTATCAACCGTCTTCAAAAGGGACGTTGTCGATTCGATTTTTTTGTTACCTCATATTTAAGTCATTGATAAGTCGATTTAGACATTTATTTCATTTTTTCTTTGAATTTTTTGGTCTGGTCTCACTTGTATTTGAAAATGCAATATTAATTGTCATAAATAGCAGATGAAACTTGATATTGGAATTAAATATAGATGTGAGGGATATATATGTAGATATAAATAAAAATGTATTTAAAAGAAATTAACTGTGATTGAACGAGACACTCGTTTTAGCTGAAGTCGGTTATTGCTTATCGCTAAAAATAAGTAGAATGACGACGGTACTTCTCAAACGGATCTTACGGTCTACCATCTTAATAAATAAAAATAAATAGAAATTAAATTAAAAATAAATAGAAGATTACGTTGACCAAATGTGAACTACCGGCGACCTGATTGCAGTTACGATGTTTACAAACACTTCGTTCAACGTAATGGCATTCTTGTGTCTCTTGACACGTAAACTGTTCTTCCAATGTTTATACTCATGCCAAACTATAATATATTCTACCACCGTTTAAATTACTTAACTATTAAAAAAAAGAATGTCGACCAAATTCAAATTACCAGCGACCTGATTGCAGTCGCGATGTTTACAAACACTTCGCTCGACGTAATGGCGTGTTTGTGTCTCTTGACACATAAACTGTTCTTCCAATGTTTATACTCATGCCAAACTATAATACATTCTACCACCGTTTAAATTATTTAACTATTGAAAAAAATAACGTCGACAAAATTCAAATTACCGGCGACCTGATTGCAGTAGCGATGTTTACAAACACTTCGCTCAACGTAATGTGTTTGTGTCTCTTGACACAAAAACTAACTATATATACAATGCATAGACTCATAACTAGATTCTGCTTGCGATTATTTTCGCATGGAATTTATAGTTTTATAAGAGGATTTAATGTCAAATGGAATTCACATTTCTTTTATATAATGACACATATCACAAGTTGTCAAGCTGAGTAGTAAGTTACATTAAGTCGGTTTTGTTTATACATATGTAAATCTAAAACCGTTACTAACTAAATCGCCTGTAAGATGACAAAAACTTAAGGAAATAACATTTTTGAAAAATGTGTTTTAGAATCGTCTGTGACGTTTTGTGTTAATCTTAGGACCTCTGCCTTGTTTCTAACATAAACGAGAATTACTTTTACTATGTAACGGGTACTCACGATTAACGATTTGTAATTGCCGAGCATTTAACCATACAACTGATTCGAAATATCGGCAATTGACCCCACCAGCAAGTTCACTACGTTGACCAAACATGGTTTAATAGACTTTACACAAGTTTACCAAATTTATGGAAAACTCCCATGCAGTCTTTTTTAACCTGAACGTAACAGTTTATCGGTACCAGACTCCATTTAGGATGAGAAGAATTAGACCTCATTCCACCATGCTGACCAAGTGCGGCATGGTGGGTTTCACCCACTGACAACTGTATAAAGAACTCTCAAACAGTCCTTAGTTTTTACTTCACTGTTTGAACAAGTTTTAATTAATGTATAATACGTAAACTTCTAAAAACCAAACCTGAGAAAAATAGAAGGTTTCGGACGCAGGGCTTACTCGCTTACGCTTATACTTACACTTACGCTTGAACTTACGGCTAACATTTACGCTTATACTTACACTTAAACCTACGCCTACACTTACGCTTATACTTACACTTAAACCTACGCCTACACTTACG
>DWON01009095.1:0-11660 GCA_018251015.1 Phocides pigmalion okeechobee | reverse complement strand
AATGGATAATAAACCTTCATACGTTATAAGTACTGAACATGCATTAATTGTTGCTTCGGCGTATTAGGGATAATCGTTGTAGCTACGATAGGTAATTGCTTATTGTAAGTTTAGTTAGTTAAATCAATTATTAGTCTATTCATTTAGATCAGGCATAGATCCACTTAGAAACAAATAAGATTCACCATTGTATACTACATTTTAACACAAAAAGTTCTAATGCAACCTATATTGGGGTTTCTGCACATCAAAACTTCAGACTTTTTAAACTGACACACTCTGACGCGCGAGGGTGACGTCATTGTCGTTACAAATTGTAATAACCGAACACATTTTGTTTACTCTGAAATTGTGTATTATGACTGAATTGAGGGAAGATTAATGTTTTGATCTAATGATTTTTTTGCCCGCTGATACATATTACAATAAGTGTATAGTGGTGATCCTATCGAGTAATTTAACTAATAATAACAAGAAATTTTGAAGTGAAATATCTATTGGCGCGCCTTGGGGATAACGTCGACTCTCATGCGTAACGGCTCTCCATATAGGCCTTTTATATACGGTTATACACTCTTTTTCGCCACCACTTTAATTCTTTTTTTATTTCTGTATATATTATTATAATTATAAAATATGTACATATATTTATTAAGAAAATTCAAAGATTTTGTGTACCAGATATTTAATCATTGATTCCCATTTAATCACCAATTATTTCAATGACCATCAATTTCGAAATTTCACATCTGCCGGCCGACCAATAACAATTACCTTATTTTGTTATCAGTGGTTTTATTTTTATCAAGAGCACGTCACATTTGCTGTACTTCACTTAGGTCAGCTTTTTTTACATAAAAATACTGAATTTGACATTGATGTTGACTTACTTATGGCGACTTACTTATACTTACTTATACAGTTTGTCAGTTGACAGTAATATTAATAATTATATCGTACATTAAAGTATGTACACCCAGACCAAAGATTAAGCCAAATTTCAGACTGAATGACAATGCTAAAGTTAAAGTTATATTTTTATCCAAATTTACATTTAATTGACATTAGCTTCCCGGATTATTCGGTGTCTAAGATATGGAGAGGAGAATAGAATACGGTAATTGGGTATTAGCGAGTATCCCCAAGTTTGTATCATCATCCTTCCACAACTCCCACACTAAGGACACGTCTCATTTAAGAATAAGAAAGGCCATACTGTTGACATTGACGAATTGAGTTAAACATAACCCCATATAGGCATATATTCGTTCGACCACTAAAAGTTTATTGGTAACTAAATATATTCATCAATACGATTGTATCAGTGTGACGCAAGCAAAACGCAAATGATTCGTCTTTTAGTAATCTTTCGACTCCTATATTTATTCCGCTTTAAGAATATTTTAAAGTACCGCACACTTAAACCTATGTTCCTTCGTGCATTGGTTATATTTCGACGATATGCAAACATACGTGGCACTACAAACGTATCCAATTGCGGCACTGATGCGATATATCTCCTTCGTTCACTCGTAGTTTTTCGATAAGTAAATTTCAGCAGCACCGTAGAAATATCAAAGTGGAAAATGGGTGGTACACAATTTCTCCTTCCATTGGTCATACCTAAACAAATTTAAGGTTTTACAATAAAGGCATTATCTTTTGTGAAGTAACAAACGAGCATGCAATCCACCTAATAGTAAATACTGCTGTCTATAGACATAAGGGAATGAAGTCCTACAGCAGGTAAACAACAGATGTGAGTCGTTCAAGCATTTTTTTTACATAAGAGAAATAGCAAACGAGCTTGCAGAACACCTAATATTAAGTGGTAGCTGTAGCTCGTGAATATTTACATCAAACAAAGCTGAAGTCATATCTGCCATCGCACTTGGGTGTAATAGCGGTGGCCACTTCTGAGAATTGAGAAGGTTGCCTCGGAGTAGCGCTATATTGCTGCGTTACATAGCCGCAGCAATGGTGCCACCGAAGACCAATCCCAAAAGGTATTGTATGTAAACCTATTACTTATATTTATTCATTATATACGCACATGTAGGCATCCCGGGGGCGATGCTCGCGCGGTGCCGTCACCGGGCGGCGCGGCAGCGGCGGGCGTAGTCGGGCGCCACCTGCTGCAGCCAGTGCGGCTCGATGGCGGACGCGGTGAGCAGGTAGGCGCGCCGCGCCACCACCAGCTCGCCGTACACCAGCGCGGGCGGCGGCGCGCGCGCCAGCGTGGATGACGGATGAAGGGACGCCGCGGTCGCCTGCAGGACATGACTATGACGAGCCACTCCAAAATAAAAACCCTACGTTAACTCTCACTCGGTTTTGCCTTACAATACATCGAGCGAGTTTTTTTGATATAATTAATACAACAAATGAGGATGCAATGTATTTGGTAAGTAGTCCCTACAGCCAATGGACATCCACACTCAATCTAAATCACAATCGAAGCCTTATCTGAAAAGTAGTCATGATGCTCCTAAGGACTATGGTGGCCTATTATCACTTTTAATTGTCAATTGGCAATCACAACCCATGAACCGAAATACAAGTAGCGCTTAGCGGGGAAATTAGAGGGCGGCGTCAAGCCGTGCAAATGTTTTTCCAAACAAGCAGCAATAAGTGTTTGGACAAACGATACTTACAAGTAATACTGTGTACCATTGTTCCATTACTTAAAAATGTATTACAACGCTGGTAATGATCAATCCAATACTAGCCTGGAGCGTTGCGTAGCGCGTGGGCCCTCCCGTGCTGCGCGCCCATGCACAGTTCGTAAACAGCCCGCTCAGCAAACACTTTAGCAACTGATACAAACATATCAATGAAACAATTTTAACAATGCTCACAGCAGATGACGCCACTGGCATTTGAAAGTAAATAATCAAAGGCCTATCTAATTAATTTATTACAGAAAAAATTAAATATTTCGTTAAAGACAAAACAACTTGTATTTGTGTTTTTTTTATGCCAAAAGCACCTAATAACGAAAACTATTTTAATCTTTATAAATCCTTCTTTTGAAATGGTTGCTTGCTATTGAAATAGAGTATTCTTGCTTCACTTTATCAATGAGTGTCATCCCGATAATGGGCAATGTTCAATGTCCATTACATTAATTATTAATTACAATGTAAATACTTAAAAAAGAACTAAATATTATTAGTAAGTAAAGTAACGATTCTCCGCAGATTTTTTCATTATGTGTATCATTTTATAATGGAAGTGGCGAAAGGAACTTAAAATAAGCTAGTTACAATTTAGTAATTTATAACTAGTATGTCGTGATAAAATCCTATAATTACCTGATCTAATGCCATACCACAACTAGAAACACTCATATTTAATCGCTGACATACAGCTAACAGCTGCTGTCTAACTTCCACAGCATAAGATAGATTTTTATGATTGAGATAATTTTCTCTACACCATTGCTGTAAACAAACAATTTCAAAAATCTGTTGTTTATTATCCATATTCAAAGATAGTAATTAAGAGTTCCTATTTGCACATACCTTTTTCATCGTAGCTTTACAAAAAGCTTTAAAAACATTCAGAAGTGTTACATGGTCTCCGAGAGGTGACACAAATTTTTGTTTCATCTTATATGCTTCGTCTCTTTTATGCAGTGGTGTGTAAAATACATTTTCACTCGATAATACTGCTACCAGACTCAAAGCCTTAAAAAAAAAAAAATTTTAAATGAAATAAATCACATTACTATTCTAGTATCATACAATTAAAAACCTTTCAAACAAAGCATTATAAGGAAGAAAATCCACTTCGACATACATTTACAATTAAGAAGTAAAATAAAACTTTCTTAAAATCTGTATAAAATATTTAAAAAAAAAGATACCTCCTCTAAGCAGTTATACTCAGGAGCATTTAATAGTACTTTAGAATACTTTGGGTCAATAGGAAAAGCGGTCATTTTCTTGCCAAGAACTGTCAACTTAGGTTGTCCCTCATTGTCTATGGCACCTGGAAATTAAAAAATACTAATAGTTGAAATAAGATATAGTTACACTATAACCAATATAATATTAATCATAATAATTTACCTAATTCTTTAAGTAATGTTAATGAAGCTTGTATGGAATCTTTGGGTGGTGGATCAATAAATGGGAAATGCCAGGGATCCTTTCCAGACGCTATTAACATCAATATCGTTGACGCCAGCGGACACCTATAAGAAATAAATTTAATAACAAAATCTGTTTTAGGTTATTAAATAATTAAGCCTAAAAATGAATAACTGTGATTGTTTAATCGTTTTTTAAAGTAATCGAAAAAACTTTTAAAATAATATTAGAAAAAGGAAATAAAATTTTGTTGTTTTTTTATAGTAGTACTTATAAGAATATGCTGCCTTTAAATTTATCAAAACATTAATTGTATTATTTACCCGTAAACTATGTTTGTTTGTCATATATAAATGCATTATTCATGTGTAGAATATTTACAAGTTGGTCACCTATAAATGTTGGGTCACCTAAGTATCTCGGGCGTGTGGTGAGGCGCGCGCGCGGCGAAGTCGGCGGCGGTGTAGAGGCGGTAGGCGGCGCCGCGCTGCGTGCGGCCCGCGCGCCCGGCGCGCTGCCAACACGCCGCCTGCGAGCACGCGCGCACTGCCAGTCGCTCCGCACCTGTTGTTGTGCACCAGGACCTGACACACACACACATACTTTTCTAACAAGACGCCGCGAAGACCTCTCTAACTGAACCTTTCTAAGTAGCCAATATGAGAATCAATAAATCGTAGTTTCTTATGTCCATTAATAATTACCTTTCCTTTACGACGCCTGTGTCAATTACACACTTAATTTGTGGTATGGTAACAGACGCTTCGGCTATGTTGGTCGCCAATACGATCTTTCTCGTTCCAGGTGGTGTTTTTGACCAAACCTGAAGCTGCTTTGCAGGTGGAAGACCAGCATATAAGGGACAGACCTTGATTGGGGGTCCCACTGACTCCTATAACATAAATATGTATTCCATTTTATAACGTTAAAAATATTTAAGTATGTTATCATAATATATAAACAATACTTATATAGTAAATTATTATAATTTACCTTTGCTATTTGCTTAATATTGCTCATAATAGTTTCAATTTCTTCTTGGCCCGTCAGAAATACAAGAAAATCTTCACTGAAAATATGAAAAAGTACATAACACACTTATAATACAATTGAAGCAAATGATAACATTAAAATGTAACACAGAAAATAAAATTTTATTTCTATTCCAATTTAAACCATAAGGTTCCACATATACATCATTTCCCTATGAGATTTTTTTTGGTTTATTTAATGCAATTAGCTCATTACAAAAATACACACACATACACACTTTTGTAGAAACAAAAAAAAAAGAAAAATATATCTTAACATTTATGTTTTACATGAAAAATTAAATCTTACTTAGCCGGTGTTGTCACATGTAGCTGAAATATAGCACACAATGCTGCGTACTGATAGTCTTCATGTTTCATTTTTGAATGATAAATAGTAACAGGATAAGTTCTGCCTTCAAGATATACAACTGGACAGTTATCATAATATTTACTGAAAGTATCCACATCCATTGTAGCAGACATTATTATTACCTGGAACATACAAAGTACTGTGCCAATTGCAACAAGATAGACTAAGATCCTGCAATAATACTATTACCATGCCAAGTTTGCCTTATAACAGAGATGTAGGGGCAAACATGCTTTTTACAAGGCACATTTATTTAAGTTCATACAACTGCCAACCCTCATGTTTTCTGTAGAAAGTAAAGATACTTATCACCTAAAGTGAAAGAAGAAAAGAAAATGGTGTATTGTAAATATGACCCCTGCATACATTATTACATAATAATTAATCAATCAGACAAGAGTGATGCTGTTCAATGATTTCTAAAACTCACCTTCAATGGATTGTGTTTATGTCCATTTCTCTCTTTCTGAGCCAGTTTAACTATACCAAAAAGTATATCAGTATTAACAGTTCGCTCATGAGCCTCATCTAATATTATAAATGAATATTTCATCAGCAAGGGATCAACAATAGCTTCTCTTAACAGCATCCCATCAGTCAAAAATTTTACTTTTGTCCTTGGACTAGTTACATCTTCAAATCGAACTGAATACCTGAAATTGTACAATATAAAATAGTGAAATTTCTAAAATATATTTATTTTATTATCTTTATTATTGTAATCAGAAATAATATACATTTTTGCCATATTAAGTTCTACTACCCCTATTGTTCATAGCTCATCGAAGAACTCAAATTCCACTTTAAAATTACACTCCAGATTTATTGGAAAGATAATGTTTACAGGCTTAGAAGCAAGGGAGCAATTTTAAACCTCAGGAGTAGCCACATGTCTCCCTCATAAATATACATCCTCAAATAGAACTCAGGTGTGTTTCATGTTGTCCATTATTGTTTGCTAATCTTGTTACTTAAAAACTGCACATAATGACAATGAAATAACCATTGGGCTAAAAAATTATGGTTGTACCACATACCCAACAATATTTCCTATTTCAGTTTTCATCTCGGTAGCCACGCGAAGAGCTAGGGTGATGGCTGCAACTCGTCTGGGTTGAGTCACAGCTATTGTGCCCAAGCCCTCCAAACGCTGTTCATGAATCAATTGTGGTATTTGTGTTGTTTTGCCACTACCTGTTTCACCGATTAATATCATTATATTGTGTTTTCTTATCTCTTCTAACAGTCTGAAACAAGTGAACAGATTTATTAAATTTTAAATAACAAAATGATATAATTGTATACTTCATAGATAGATACATAAAATAAATTTCATTTTGTATTCAACTGCTCGCTACTCTCCCTCATGAACATTTTTAGTCAATCTCAAATCATCAACCTGAGGCCATCTACAAATGAATCGCTAATTCAGAAGATGTAAAACGCGGCATTATTCTAAATTTATAGACAATTAATTCATCTTTATTCATTATTAGGGTAAAGTCTACATATGATTACCTCCCCTTCACAGCATAAACAGGCAATTTTTTTCTGATTTCGTGCACGTCTTCAGAAATCTCCAAGTTTGGCTGTTTCGACTTGTTGATTTGAATCGCATGTCCATTTGTTTTGAACTTTTCAACATTGTCTTCGTTTAGTTTCATTCTCTTTACCTTTAAATGATTAAAGTTCCGCTGTTCTTTTTGTGCCCCGATTGCTGCATATTTTGAATCCATCTTAACAATTCAAATAATTTCCAATACTATAGCATGTTCATTCAGATTTGAAGATTTATTTCACTCACACATGCGTTTTCATTTTTGACTTAATCCAAAGAGTAAATCTGCTCTTTGGAATAAATTAAATGTAATGTATGGAACTGTTTGTTTTAGTTACTTTGGTTTTTATAATATCGTTGATAAATTTATTATATCTATGCTAAGATCTGTAACCAACTGTAATATGTGTTATCTGTCAATGCATCTGTGACATATGATACATCTAAGTGTTTGGAGGCTAAGGTTAAAACAGAAAATACAGTATATAGTAGTTAGGTTAAAATACGGATCGTTTAGATTTAAGTAAGGTTTAAATGTACTATAATCTATAATATCATAAACTAGCACCTAATACAAAAGTGAAAAAAACAAACTTTATCTTTAAACACAAAAAGTATGGAATATGGACAAACGCACAATATATAAGAAGTGTCCTACATAAACAATTGCGGAATAAAATTATAATGTTCTGTAAAAGTTTTTTTTACGGAATGCGGCTTGGTAAACCGGGTAAATTTGCCTATCGTGCGTATGCGGATTCTCAGAACCCATTCGTTAGAACTTGGAATGTAATAACTAATGATATGCGCCAAAAGAAAAAAACTTTTTTCCCCGAACACACAGACATCGTTATAATAGGTGGTGGTGTCATTGGATCCTCAATTGCATATTCATTGAAAAATAGAGCGGGTCCTGGACTCTCAGTTATTATTTTAGAAAAAGATCTTTCTGTAAGTATAGTGTGCCTGATTGCTTTTCTTCACTGGGCTATTAATTGTCCATATAACTTTAACTGATATTGTGCATTTTGCATACTTTTAAGAATTCTTAATCAGGTGGACCATAGGTTTCCAAACTTATTTCATGTACTGCCCACTTTGAGAATCAATTATTTTCTACTGTCCTTTGAAATTATTTCAAACTTACCTAGTGTGTCTTACATAGCTGATCCTAATTCTAAATCAAAATTTACATGTTTAACCACATTATAAATGCAGAAGAGTGTATTTTCTTTTGATTATTATGTTTCCATGGTTAACATCTTGACTGCTGTAGTCATATATTAGATCAGGTAAATGTTGCGGGAGGTGGCACTAAGCTGGAGCTTATTCCTGATAATACACATATGCTGAAAAATACAATATTTCAGTAATTTGTTGGCATATCTTTAGTCTAATCATATCAGCTTAGGGCTGCCTCCCGCAATACTGACCTGATCATATATATCCACGCCACAGGCAGTGTTAAAAGATGTGTAAGCACACCTATTGAGTTGTGTTGACTTCTTCATCTCCATAGCAAGGCATCCAAAGTGGTGATATTTTTTTTTATATTCAAAAGATATCTGTGAGAATTTTTAATCTACAATACTCTTTATTCTTTGTTTCAGAAAAATTTAAAGGAAACTAAAAACAATGTATTACTGGGAACACTATCACAACATTATTCATTGCCAGAAAATATTTATCTCTCCCAATATGGTGCAGAATTTTTCAGAAACATAAAAAATCACTTGGATAGTGATATTGACATTCAGTACAGACCAGTTGGTCGATTGGTACTAGCTAGTGAAAAATATGCCGAGCAACTAGAAAAAAATGTAGCAATACTGAAGGAGCATGGTACAAAAAATGAATTACTGAGTACAGATGAGATATGTAAAAGATATCCCTGGATTAATACATCTGATATTAAGTTAGGTGAGAATAACAATGACATAAGAAACATTGAAATGTTTGTTGTTACTAATTATTCTATTATTCTAATAATAATAATAATATACTGTACTTAATATTTGTATTGGCTGTCTACAAAATACTGTACTAAGTACAGATTCACCTTTCATCAGGTTATTACTATCCCACAGGTGCTACTGGTCACTCCTCAAAATTAGGAAAATGAGGCCAAATTTCCCAGTTAAACCAACCCAAGGCCTACTGAAAATTGGTAGGCTTCATACAACTTTAAAAACTCTATGTAGGACTCAAAAGTGTAGGTCTCTTTATTTAGTTTTTCTACACCATTGAAGCAAGTGACAATCAACACTAACTATGGTGCTAATATTATTTTACACTTGCATCCTGTGACACAAATCATGTATTTTTCCATATTCCTGTTATTTATTTTATTGGATATCTGACTCGTCACATTAGGTGTGTTACTGGGCGCTATGAGTACGAGCTCGAATAAGTCATGTATACAATGTATATATGTAAATAAATCAGTAATATTTGTATGCATTTTAGGTTGCATTAGTACTGAATGTGATGGTGTATTCAACTCTAGTCAATATTTAAAGGCTTTAATAAAAAAATCTGAAGATCTCGGTGCCACATATGTTAATGCAGAAGTTGTTGGGTTTGAATTAGAGAAACAGCGAGATGTTCTAATGGAAGGTATAGAACCTGGATCATTCCAGAGAATTAGCAAAATTTTATATAAAACACCAGATGGTGATATTCATGGATTGAATTTTGCTGCTTGTATACTGGCAGCTGGAGAGCAATCTGGGCATATAGCCAAGATGGCAATGATTGGGGCTGCTAGTGGCTTATTGACTGTACCATTGCCAATAGAAAAAAGGTGAAAACTTTTACATATCCTAATTTACCATAAATAATTAGTACAGCATTGGACATAAAAGTTAACAATATGTCGGCTACGTTTTTAACACTTCTATGGATAGAATATTAATAACAAAAGATTTCTAACATTGTTTAAATAAAAAAATATAACTTACATTATTATATTTTGTCAATATCCTTAGGTAGGATTCTATAAATCAACATGGATCTAAATAATTAACCTAAATGCTTACTTCCAGAGAATATAACGTGTATTCAATTGAAAATAATCCTGAAGTTTTACCTACTGGTTTAAATACCCCCTTCATAATGGATACCAGTGGCCTCTGGTTTAGAAAAAGTCAATTGATGGAGAAAAACTTGTTTTGTGGCCTTATTCCTTCATTTGTTGTGAATAAGAATGAAACTTTTAAAGATGAAATGAATTCCTTAATAAAACCATCGCTAGTTAACAGGTTTCCGGAATGCAAAAATATTAAAGTAAGTAAAGGAATACTAAACAACAATATATCACATACTTTTAAGTACTGTTACACCTCAATCGAGTGCATACCTATTTAAAGACGACTTTCAACACTTCTGCGCATCGCTATCGAAGCTGTCTAACCTCATACGCGGTGGTACTTTACGTGTGCGCCTCACCAATTTTACAGTCAAATTAAAAAAAAAAATCAGTAATAAATCAGAAAACAGTTATTTATTCATTACTGTATAGAAAAAAATATTGATATAACATTTTTTATATTTTATTAAACGCGATTTTCTTAAAAATTATGTTATATTATGTTGAAAAGACAAAACACATCATTTTGTCACAAGCCATATTATATAAGTTTATAAGATATCCTAATGTTATTGAAGCAATTTAGTTTTTATATAAAAATAGCTAATAATACATTGGATAAAATAATAAATAAATGTAAGATAATCAATAAAGCAGTTCAATTTCTTGAGATAAGTAAGACAAATGACATCAACATTATATTTCTATTTTTTTCAGGTAGAACATGTAGGTACTGAGGTGTATGATTATAACACGTATGATGACACTGGCATTCTGGGTGCACATGTGTATCATAACACTTTACATTTTGCAACTGGATTTGGCACCCTAGGTAATTCATAAAATTATATTAACATTCCAAACAGTACTGATTCATCATATAGACATTTGCTTTGCATTATGAGTATTAGATCGGCGCTTATATATTAGACCCGGTCATCGTTGCGGGTGGCGGCACTAAACTAAAGGTTATTTCTCTAAATTGAAGATGCGCCGAAAATTCGAAATATGGTATTTTTAGCATCTGTGTGTCATCTACGAATACACAGACGTAATGTCCGCCCCCAGTCTAGTAGTAAACACAGGTATGTACAAGCCGCAAGCAAGTTGCGTCGCGCAATACACAGCAGTGTTGTACATCGCAAGAAAAGTGTTAATTAACGCTTTCCCTGTGACCACAACACTGCTGTGTAGTTCTGGGTGCCACGCGATTGCGGCTCCTACACACCTGTATTGTACGGACAATTTTTAATGGATTACGAGCGAACCAAAGTACTGTTTTTACATCGGCGCTACAAAACTGGGGGGCGGACATTACGTCTGTGTAATTCGTACATGATACACAGATGCTAAAGAATATAATATTTTAGTAATATGTCGCAATACTAAACCCAATCATATATGATCGTCGCAGCAGACAAAATGTTAAAGGTGGCAGAGCCGTTAGAGCTCGCCGGAGGCGGCACCACCGCCACCCTCATAGCCCGCCGTAAAGCAACATGTTCTTCATGTATTG
>DWON01009094.1:0-11660 GCA_018251015.1 Phocides pigmalion okeechobee | reverse complement strand
ATGAGGATGGCGGTGGTGTCGCCCCGGGCGAGCTCTAACGGCTCTACCACCTTTAATTTAATTTTTTAATTTAAGTAATTTGAAACGGAAATACTATTCTATTCATTCCTTTATATATTACTAGAATTCATTATTCTTGTAATTTTCTTCCTTCGTTCGTAATGAAATCTTTACAAATACTGATATGAAAAACTTTGATGTACTTAATTTCCTTTGAAGTGCTAACTATAGATAAGATAATAATACAGGACTCCAGTTTAAAATCAATCTCATACAATTTGTTATCCCTGCAAATTAATATCAGTTAAATTTAATACATTCAAATAAATATTTTTAATATTAAACTTGTAGGACATTAAAACATGATGTATTAATAACAATATTGTTGTTTATGTTTTTTTTTGTAATAAATTTGATATTTAAATTTTATGACATAAATTTGATACATCTTACATAAACAGTAGCATAATAAAGGACCCAAAATATTACTAAAAATCGATCAATTTTTCGTCCGGTTAATCGGCGTACATGACATATCTATAATGATTTTAAAAGGCTTATTAATGAATATACTGCACTCTCTTTATGACTAACGATAACTACGTCACAACGGCTGATCGTGGTCTTAACATAGAAATGTACGTTGAAGTATATTTTTGATTAATTGCACTTGTAATCCGCGTTCCTCCAATTAAGCCACTCGGAAGTTCGCTTCGCAATTTCCCGGTAGTTTCTTACGGAAGATGATTTCTCTGGAAGTATGAGACCGAGAGCCAGCTACGCATTTTTATAATTCCCTTCAGAAAATAACTGTTAAAATCCTTCAGAGAGGTATGATGAAGCCTTGTTGATGTGGACAATGTCAACTGCGTTTCTGTGAATGAGATGAACAGCAGGAATTTTTGCTTTCGCGGGTTATGATACACCCATCATTTACAAGATTTTTAACATTTTTAAATATATTTTGCAGAATTATAACCCAAAAAGAAATGTTTGATGAAACTTGCAACCGGATCGTAGATTAGACATAGGTTTCCCAATTTTTAATTCATTTTACTATGTAGCGGGTACTCACGATTAACGATTTTTAATTTCCGTTTAAGTCATGGTTAAACTGCGGTGGCGGGGGGAAACTGTTGATAGGTGCTAGTGTTAACAATATTAGTTTAAAATATTTTGTAGTTTAAAATAATGTCTTTTCGGAAGTACACACACACACTTTGAAGCGAGGCGACCATCTTAGTCCTCAAGAGTAGCAAAGCATCTACGTTCGAGCGCAGATAGGATTTCGGTCGTGTTTGTCGTTGTACGTGGATGTCTATGGGCTGCGACTACTTAACATCAGGTGGTTTCCATGCTCGTTTGCTACTCTTCTCATATAAAAAAGTATGAAATTATGATTTTGAAATGTTAACAAGAAGTTTGTGTTTGACGTCGCCGTTGTTTATTTTTAAAACGCGATCTGGTGAAATGTGAAATGCTTTGCAATGAAAGAAAATTCATTACCATTCCAATTTTCAGTTTTCTTGCACAGAATTTTTCAATTTGCTCTCAGTTGGGAGTTCTTGGTACATATACTAGAGGTTCTTTCGTGAAATTAAATTTTATGAATTACAAGTGTATAATGACCAAATATTCCCAAATGAGAGCTCTATTAACTTCTTCGTGAAAATCTTACAAGCACTTCTGTGGTCTATACTTACAGAAGAATATTAATTTTCATTTATGATTTTTTTCTCCCAAGGTATAGGTAAGACACCATTATTCTTATGCACATATCCCCGTGTCTTCTATAGGTTAAGCAACGTTTGACCGCGGTCATAAATTGGATGGGTGACCGTTAGTGAGGAAAATCCAAGTATGTCTCCGGATTTCAGATGACACGTCAAGCTCGATTCTGATTGTTAGCGATTAAGCATTTTTGGAGGTCTTATAAGCAGTTTTAAAATATTCGTCAAACGGGTTAGCTATTAAAACTCTTTACAAACAAAATGTGTGTGTATGTGTGTGTAGGGTCCGTGGCAGGTCCGGACTTTACATCACTGTATATAAATAGAATTTGCATTATTAATAGATTTTCAAATACATATTTGTATTCGCAAAAAAATATTTCTTATTACATACAACAGCTTAAAGTAGTAGAACATATTACGCAAAAAACATAATATTTTTGAGTTAAAGATTGTATTAATTTTATCGAAAAAAAATCCATATGGTATTTATTGTGTTAATTTCATTAAAAAAACATCCTATTCTTCATATGATATTCGATTCTCAAAGAGTCCATAATTCAAATTTAGCTTATAACAATGCAATTAATTGTTACGTTAGAGCGTGACACCCAGACAATTAACTTTTCACTAACCCTACATTTTATGACGGCATAAGTTCTAAAATGCCGTCATAACTTGGCCTCTCGAAATGAAAGCAACTGACACCTGTACTTCGCGCGGCGTTACGTCGCAGTTATCGTGAAAGTTTAATATGAAGTGGCGCTAAATCTCTATAAAACAGTAGGCACCGGGGCAGGATGCGATGGTCGGGCCGCGTGTATGGCATTTAATAAATTGGCGAGGGTTTAACGAGCCCGCGACGAATGTTCCTCCTGAGGGCTATATCAAAAGAGATACTGCTTGTGTATCAGTATATATTTTTTATTAGCACGTTTGTTTTTTAACACTATCCCTGCGGTGTACAACAGTACTGATATTGCGCGGTGCAACACGCTTATGGCTTGTACACACCTGTGTTGTATGTACAAATCTGTATAGCAGGCAAACAAACATATAAGTGCGATACACAACTGGGATGATATCTGTGTATTCATATATTTCAGTGAATTGTCTGTGCATCTTTAATCTAGAGAAATGCTCCAGTTTAGTGCCGCCTCCCGCAACGCTGACCTGATTTAATACATGAGCGCCGTATTCAACATGTTAATATGACGTAAACCACGCTTTTATTAGCTTGATCTCTATGTATGTATGTGTATGTATCTGAGTACGTAACGGAATCTTTGAACTCGATGTTGACCCACTTTGAACGGTCACATTAACTCAAAATGTTGAACAATTATCGAGAACTGATGACAATACACGACTTTATTAATTTTGTCCCATTGTCCTCATCAGGATCACGTAGACGTAGCGGTAGTATCTCCCTGGTCGAAACAGATTCTACCACATATATATAAAACTATTTATTTCCTTTTCCTACTAACCTTTTTGTTTATTGAGGGTGTCGAGTATCGCCTAAAACATCCAAAAAAATATTCGGTAATACAATTATTAAAAGCATTTTCACTAAAATTCGAGCTTGAGGAATTATAATGTAGCAGTGGCGTAGCGTTTGTAGACTTGCTACGCCGTAACTATGCGTAGTCTACGAATATAGTATTATTATTTTGAATCACTATTTTCTACTAATAATGCGTGAGATCCACACTTTAGAAACAACTTTTCTTAGTAATTTTTTCTCCAGTGATAAGGGAAAATGCTTCAGACAGTTTTGTACAATGAAGTCTTATAAACGTCGGTTGCGGTTCCGTGGTTGGCGGTAGCAGTAGTCTCACTAGTGTCGCAAGAAAGTATTATATAATAGTGTGTTTTCTTTATCATTTTGTTTACACCTGTGTTGTACGTACAAATCTGTATGGATTACGGGCGATAAAAGTGGTGTATTTACGTCGGTGCTACAAGACCTTGGGCGAACATTACGTCAGTGTATTCGTAGAAAAAATACAATATTTCAGTGAATTATCCCCGCATCTGCAGTCTAGAGAAATAAGCTCCAGTTTAGTGCCCCCTCCTGCAAGTCTGACCCGATGTAATACACTCGTATGACCGCCGCAGTCATAGTGTTAAAAAGAAGCCAGCTTCGAGAACATTCTGTATAAGTTTAGTGTCGTATTTTTTTACAATACATAACGTGAAGCGAGACACGAGGCCTTAAGCGGTGGTCTATATTGCCCATTCCTAACGACGATAGGATTCAGTTAGGACTAAAAATCAAGTCATTTGTTCGCAACTTACGTCTAAACTTAGTACAGCCCATTCTAAATCGACGTAGTCTACGTGCATAATTATACAGCCAGTCGACGACCCTTACCAACTAACCCCCGTGCACTCCACTCCTAAGGTACTTCAATTCCATCAAGGCCACGCTGAGAGGCTGTGAGGGATGCATTCTATTCCAACGTACATTACGCCCACCTCCACTCTCCGCTCGGATTTGTTTCAATAAGTACCGCCGCGTAATTCTCTAGTGATAAAACGTTGTACTTAACGCTTATAGTTCTGTAGAGCGATGTGCAATGTGAAGGGGCGTTTCATGTGGTCAGTTTTAGGATGGGTGACCGCGAGTAACGCCTACTTTTTAACGATAATTCACCTATTTCAGCCATCTTAATATTAACATTTAGACAATATGACAAGCAAAGGGGTATTTAGCGCGGCCGTTTTATGGATGGGTGACCGTGAGTATATCTCACCACTAAACATCATTATGTTAGACACATGTTCAGTCACATGAGTTAGCTTTAAAGTTTATAAGAGCGTTGTAATATTGTGAGAATATCCGAAGTTAAAGCAAATGTCTTCCGAATTGGTAGAAACATTACACAAGCCCGCCGAAGCCGCGTACAACTCCAAATCAATAAATCATTTCGACATTGTGACGCGAGACAATAATGGCGGCGATTTGCTTCGACTGTCACACCGCGAGAGTGAAAAGATAAACGATGTAGCATTTCGCTAGAACGTCAAGTGAATAAAGTTAGTGGACGTAAAGTTTTGCGATTAAAAGTAAAAATTGTATTAACAACTTTTTTACTATTTACCTGCTACTCACGATTTTTTATTTTAATTGCCGGTTACATTGTTATGTAGCGGGTACTCACGATTAGCGTTTATAATTGCCGATATATCGAACCAGTTGCATGGCTCGTGATCGATCGGGAATTAAAAAGCGTTAATCGTGAGTACTCGTTATATAACAATGTATAAATTCCGCGATAAGATTCGTTCAAAATCATATGTTAATTTCCGATGTTACAAATCAGTTGCACGGCTCGTGGTCACGGCGAAACTGCGGTGCCGGGGGAAACTGTTGATAGATGCTAATGGTACATTAATCGATCTACCGTAAACAACAAACTAATTGTATCTTTACGTACTGAACTTTACATTATTTGTGCCATACATTGTATTAACTAATTATTAATTAAAAAGGGAGAATTGTATAAGTTAACATACACATAACACAGAATTTCTTTATAAAGATAATGAGCATACGAAACAGCTAATCATATGTGTTAAAATTACTCTATTATCTGCTAACAATCTCGAGGAAATAAAACTATTACATTGGAAGCAGACCAGACAAAAGACTGGTGAAGTTGGCTCAATTTTAAATAGAAATAGATTGTTGAGTTTGGCTCAATCCTTGCCTTTCTTGTCATTTGTTATCTCGCTCGTTGGTCTCCTCTCGCTGTTCATGGACGATGCGACAAGCCCGACATGAACGAGATTCAGAGCAATATTATAATACTAAATGAGTGTCGACAGGTTCCATTACTTTTGATATTCGCGCGCAATTGAGTGGAAGTCATTCTAATGTTAGAGACTGGAGTCGTTCACAAAATATGGATGCCGCCGACCCCATACACAAGTATCATACACTAGCGACCCGGCCCAGCTTCGCTCGGGTAATAGAGTTTTTATTACCTTCATTATTTTTCTTTCATTCATACATTCAGTCATAACCTAGTACCAAAAACTAATAATTAGAAACATCTATTTCGAACGACGACTGAATTACTATATTGAATTTAACTATTTAATTTCTTGCCCAATTTACAAAAAAAATATATATGCACCAATACCTTGCTCAGGAATCATTCTACATGTTGTTGAACATTATGAAAAGATCCGTCTTGTACGTTTTGAGTTTATCACGAACAGACAGACAGACGCGACGAGGGACTTTGTTTTATAATATGTCAGTCACAGTAAGGTCGCGTGGATCGTGTCGTGGTGGAAATTGATATTGCGCGAGTCGACTCACCCCCAGATATGCCTTCCCGTACAATGAACTGTCGTCGATGATTACAGCCTTTTCACAGTTTTATCGTGAATCGAATACATTTTGTGTTTGAGCCACGTCATGTGTGTACGTTGCTTGAGCCACGTCATGCGTGTACCTTGCTTTGAGCCACGTCATGCGTGTACCTATATTTATACCCATATATAAGTGGTAACTATCACTTACAGACTTGTGTGACATTCGTAATAAACCCGGGTCTCACCTTAAGTTGAGCCCATGTTTTACTTCATCCGACGAGTACATATAATAGAAAACCTCGTCAAGGGTATATAAGGTGTATAAACATATACATATGTGTGTGTGTGTGTGTGTAATCGAATCAAAGATTAAAGTATAAAAACCTAATTGTCACGGAGCTATTGTTTTGATAAAGAGTAGAGAGAGGCATAACAAAGCTTCATGCTTTTGAATTATATTAGATGATAGAACGAAGTTTTAGAACCTTCCACGTAGCTTTAATATTAGATTATAGAATAAAGCTGTACTATGATCATTAATATGCTTCACTGTATAGCCTTAATATAAGATGACAGAACAGAGCTCTAAAATCATCAAAGTACTTCATTGTTTTTAACGGACACGGAATAGAAGCTTTTCAATACTTTTATCATCTAATGTTATGTTTAAATGATAAAAGCAAAGAAAAGCTTCTATCCCGTGTCCCAGGAAGAAACACTGCGCTTAACGAACACTAGCTTTAGCCTCCTAAGTTTGTTTAGCGAGACGTCTAACGGACCAGATTGAATTTGAAGTTGTGCTGGCAGTCTGAAGTTACTCAACCCGCCAGTGTCTTACACGCCCTTTTATATTTCAAGGCGAAAATTTTACGAGATTTGTTCGTGTGAGTGATGATTGTTCATTGTTGTTGTTTTACTGTTTTGTAGTCCGTGGGGTCTGAGTGGCAATTTTTTTTAAATAATTAGTCCCACATGTGATAGACGTCGACAGTGATAACCGGAATGATTCTTATCACACGCAGAGAATTGCAATTGCTATTCAATGCAGGAATGCATCTAGCATCCTTGGAACGTAGCTTTCATTATAGTTAGTTATGAAAAATGAATTGTTATAATTGACGTTTCAAAAAATATATATACCATGATTATTTCTTGCGCTTCAGTGAAAAAGTGTAGTTCCTAATTACGCGAACTAGCAACATATAAGCCAACTATCTTAGTCTTCAGGAGTAGCGACTCATCTGTGATGGACTTCAAATGGTATCCACGTATATATTTATAACATATAATACACATCCATGAGCGACAGTGACCACTTACTATCAGATTGCATACTTCTTTCCTAAATCAACTAAAAATCCATTAGTATTACATCCACAAATAAAAATATATAAATAAAACTAGTGTTACCGTCTGTATAAAAAAGCGGTAAATAAAGAGTGAATCAACTTAAAGATACAACCTCAAGTATAAAAAGCCTTAAATAAAAAGTAAATCCTTAGCAAGTAGCGACAAAACGCAAACTCGGGCGGTGTCGGAACTTTTACGTTGTTGAGACTTCCACTATGACTTCCACGTTGCTGAGAAGTTGCGCCACGCTGAACATCGAAGGTACAGAAAACTCATCAATTTTACAAAGTTGCACTTTTTTATAAGAATAATAATAATTTCTATACTCATACCGTGTAATAGACGTCATGGAGACAACCAATGGACCCAGATCCAAAATCTCAATTTATGTCGTAGATCATAATTCCCCGTAAAGCACTTGTGTCTCGATTGGAGAGGTGCAGATGTTGCCTAGACTTTGAAACGAAGACCACCTTAGTCCTCAGAAGTAGCATTGTATCTACGTTCGAGCTCAGATAGGATTTTAGTCGTGTTTGTGGACTGGTGTGGCTGGACGTGGACGTCTATGGGCTGCAACTACTTAACACGAAGGTTTGCATGCTCATTTGCTACTCTTTTCACATAAAAAAGTACCCGGTACATAGGAACATGTAATCGTGTATTGACCATGGATACCGTATGCCACGGACAAGTTATGTAACTGGTCCGATTTTTCTTTTTTATTGCGAAAGAGTAAGAAACGGGCATGCAGGCCACCTGATGTTAAGTGGTCACTGCAAGTCATGGACAACCAGGTCCAATCTCAAATATAACAGCAGTTCTATTTAAGGATGGACGCGAAAGTGTTCTCTTGAGGACTAAGATGGTCGCCTCTAATAATGTGTATCCGGCAACCACACCTCCCCAACCGAAACACAATACATGAAGAACATGTTGCTTTACGGCGGGTTATGAGGGTGGCGGTGGTACCGCCCCGGGCTAGCTCTAACGGCTCTACCACCTTTTTTATTGGCAATAGAATAGGTAATCGTGAGTACCCGTTATATACTAAAATGTAATCATGGCCATCATCAGCAGAATAGTCTGCCATGGCTGGGAATGGATACCAGTAATAAAAAGTAAAGGCTTAAATAGAGTTCATTTAGTTTAATCTACAATCTGGCTCCTGAGCTACCTATCTGAAGTTTAATGAATACATCACGAAGCTTACAATAGAGTAAGTACTGGAGGAACTTAAGATACTGTAACTGAATAAGTTCTATTTCTCGATGCAAAGATTCAATTCCAGTTTCGCACAATGTTGCATTGTCCGCGCTTGATAAGTGGCTTTACACGTAAGGCTTGCCACACACTTTTCTTTAGAAGTTATCTCTATTGACGTGTTGGAAAATACCGAGATCAGAGTATAGTTCATTTATTTATGTAATTATGCATTATTTTATTTATTAATTAATTCATTATTTAATTCATTCACTCACTTACTAATTATTTTATTTTCCATTACGTATTTCTTTATGACTTTACTATGAATTATAAAATGTCACTAATTATAATAATTACGTACTCGTATATTCGTCCAAAATTGGCACGCAATGCAAAAAAAAGATATAATAACAAATTAAAATTATATCAAATTATTATAAAGATTGCGAATTATCGCAAGATTCGGTAAAATAATATTAAAATATAACTGAACTCCCTTTTAGTCCACATTTTTTTCAAAATATTATCAATATTACCGTAACCTAATTATATTATATTGTCATTAGTATGTCGACTGTCCTCTCTTGCTATAAACACTTTCCGACACCAACTAGAGATGTAAACTGCAATCAGAACATTACGTAAATATTATCTGTGCAAACTCTACAAAAGTAATTATTAAGTAGAGCCGGTATCGATCAGGCTTCAAGTCAGAAATTCGTTCTATCGAACCCTGCGAGGCAAACCGCCTCGGGAGTTATCGACGTTAGTACAAAATGTATTTCAGCTTTATTTCAGCGGTATTGGATACTGCTGTGTTATAGTTTGCAGGCTGTGGTTATGTAGAGTCCATTTCACGAGGCAGTGTAATCTACTACCCTTGAGGATTACTTCAGGAGTAGGAATAAATCAGACCTATAATAATACATTTAAAGGTAGGAGAACTATAGATCAACCGGGAGGTACCACCGCCACCCTCATAATCCGCCGTAAAGCATTACGTGTGTTTCGGTTGGAGAGGTGCAGTTGCTGGCTACACTTTGAAGCGAGGCGACCATCTTAGTCCTCAGGAGTAGCAACGAATCTACGTTCGAGATCAGATAGGATTTTACTCGTGTTTGTGATTGTACGTGGGTGTCTATGGGCTGCGACTACTTAAAATCAGGTGGCCTGCATGCTCGTTTCTTACTCTTTCACAATAAAAAAAACTAATCAAAGCGCAGCCCAAACCGCTGCTATTTTTTTATAGTGTAAGTGAACATTAAGAAAGGAATTTGGGAAATTCAAATCTAAAGGGGGAAAATAAAGGCCGTAAATTTATATGAATCTATTGTTATTATGATCACTGCGCAAGCAAAGCCGCTGGCAAAGCTAGTATTATTACAGTTTAGCTTTCTCGCGTAAAGATAACGACATCTTTACGTAAAACGTCACGATGCGCATTCAAAAACCAATTCAACAAAAGGCAGTCATCATAAAAACGGAGGGAGCGAAAACGTTACAACGCTGGTTAAGCCTAATCTACGCGACATCCGGCGGAAGCGCACTGCGCGCCGGAAATGAGCTTTGATATCCGCCCGCCCTGTCCGAATCAATTCCTACGTCTAGCGAAAAACGCATCGGAATACCGGTGATTTAATTATAAAGCGGATACGGTGTGCCGTCATTCAGATTTAACTATTTGAGTTTTAAAATCGATTTCAGTTGAATTACTACCTATTCAGGTTAGTCGCAGCTCGCAGATTGAGAAATTTATTTTTTAAGAGACTCTAAAAAGGGTTTTTCAGGTTCTCGTAAAAGGAACTTTTCAAATCCATTATGTCAATGTACGAATAAGAGATTGAAGTTAATTTAGAATAAAACCCTTCAACTTTTTGATTTACTTATCAGAGCTCTATTAACCATTAACGATAAACCCCTTGTAGTAAATAAATAATGTTGTTAATAAATAATTCAATAATATTATAATAAAATTGAGAATAATGTTTGTTTGTTTATTTGAACGTGTTTATATGTTAACAACTCCACATGAAAGATTAATTGAAAAATTAGTAACATTTAAAAACTTATCTACTTTAATAAGCTATTATGCACTTATTATCTACTTTATTAATAAAAGATTTTTAGGCTTCGTTATCACGCTACAATCCTTAAGAGTAGAGATTTACAGGCACGATTAGTTTTTAGTTAAATAAACAAAAACCCTTAATTTTCTAAGATTAACATTTTTCTAACAAAAGGTCTGTTGTGTTAGTATTTCAAATATATGTTACCATTATTTTATTGTCACTACGATTAATTCCTTGCGTAACCGAATAATTAGTAGAAATTCACATCACTAACTGTTTATGCAAAAGACCACATCGCAATTGTATTGAAATATTTTATTTCATTGTAAGTTATTTATACATTTAATGAACGTTAAGGATACAGTGTAAAATCAGTAAATCGGCTTTGAGCGCCTGTTGGCTAACGTTGACCGGGAGAAAAAAGCCGGCGGAAAAGCTCTCGGCACTCTTTATATACAAGTATAACTTTATTTATTTATTTACTATTTGAGAAACGGACAGGGAGGGAGAACTATAGTTTAACTGGGGAGGTACCACCGCCGCCCTCATAATCCGCCGTAAAGCATTTCTTCTGTTTCGGTTGGAGAGGTGCGGTTGCCGATTACACTTTGAAGCGAGACGACCATCTTAGTCCTCAGGAGTAGCAACGTATCTCGGTTCGAGCTCAGATAGGATTTCGGTCGTGTTTGTGACAACTTAACATCAGGTGGTTTTCATGATTGTTTGCTACTCTTCTCACATAAAAAAAAGATAAATACATCAGTAAAGTGTCCGCTGTAAGTTTTAACAGACTAAACAGACAGTATTTATAAGGTTGGAGCGAAAAAGTAACAGTAACAAAATATTGTAAATACGTTGGAATATTTCCTTGTATTTCTGAAGAAAGTTACCTTAAAGTTGGTAAGGTGGTAGAGCCGTTAGAGCTCGCCCGGGGCGGCACCACCGCCACCCTCATAACCCGCCGTAAAGCGACATGTTC
>DWON01009093.1:0-11661 GCA_018251015.1 Phocides pigmalion okeechobee | reverse complement strand
GGGTGGCGGCGGTGGTACCTCCCCCGTCGAACTATAATTTTCCCACTTTTACAGCTTTAAAAGAGTTCAACGAATATTTACATATTGTATATGTCCATATTGTGCAATTTATAATTCACTCGGACATAAAAGAGTGTTTGGATTTTTTACTTTTTCTGCACTTAGTTTGAGGAAAACTAGTTAATCATTATCATTTTTGAACGTAAGCGAAATCTACGACAAGAGTAACAAAATCATAAAAATGTTGAATTTTCTTTGCTATTCCCGTAGAGGTGGAATTTTCAAAATTCCTTTCTTAGTGCTAACGTTCGCTATTTACACGGATGACGTAGAAGCTATCTGCAAAAATTGAGAATTTAAGATTAAGCGATTTCGGCTGTGGATTGATCCGTAGCTCGATGACTCAAATTCGTGAAGTTAGGGAAAACTGTTTACTATTAATCATTTTTGGCGAAAAAACTAAAGCTGTAGCATCGCTCAAGAATATTTTTTATATTTCAGGTTGTAAAACTGATACAGATCGACTGAGGAAGTTTTATCACCACACACATTTCTTGCGCGAGGAAATTCTTGCATTTCACTGGAATGCTATGGTTGCTGACTCACCGTATTAAGCGATCATCTTAGGCGTTGCAAAGCACCTGTGATTGACTTATCTGGGACTCTTGTGCTATATGGAGTCGGTAGTAACCAACCAAGTAGTAACTTGTCATCAAAGGCAGTGACAACTTACTTAAGGTAAACTTTTTTATATTTTAGCCTAACGAAAAGGCAGACGGGCTACCTGATGGAAAGCAGTCACTGTCGCCTATGGATATTTGCAATACCAAATGATTCGCCAATGGATCGCTGGCTTTGAAGGAGAGCTCTCTTTACACCTTTCTTGAAGAGCTCCATGTCATAGCGTTCACGGAATAAGGAGATTCGGGAAAATTTGTTCTCGACGTTCAAGACTGCATGCTTTTTGCTACTCACGTAAAACTGAAATTCGATGTACTTTAAAACACTACGTATTTAGCGACAAAAGCTATAGTAAATAATGAAATACGCAAAAAATACATTTGCTATCTAGGTACGTACGTGATTAAAGGCGTGTAAGGTAGCTTGTTCTATAAATAAAACCATAATTTACTTAAGTAATTTCCAGATAGCACTGTAATAGAGGTAATAGTGTTCGATGGACTATTTGACGTCATGTGCAGTTTACACGACGATAAGGGTAATCGAACCATTAGTAAATAGGATCATTTTAACTGTGAAAAAAGACATGACTAAATTATTATTTGTCATCAAATATTGTAGCAGTGGCATCTCCCCGTAGAATAGTAGTTGTACCTTTGAAATTAATTATAATTTGACTTAGTAACTATAGCCAATTAACATTAATTTTAATACTTTAACTGCGGCGCTTATATATTAGGTCAGGTAAGCGATGTGGGAGGCGGCACAAAACTGGAGCGGTATTCCCTAGACTGAAGAAGCGCCGACAATTCACGAATATATTGTGATTTGTTTTTTTTTTCGGAATATATTTATGTGTCTTTAAGAAGTTCAGTGTAAAAGTATTATGTATGTATTTATATACTAGTACAACTATAGACTTCTACATTTTACCACCTATACAAACGCAGGTGTGACCTACTTTTGCACTGCAACGTACAACAGTTTTTGCATGATTACTTTCTCGTATTGTTCACAAATTTTCAATGAAATTTCAATTCTTGAAAATCCAGCACGAAGATTTATTTAGTATTCAACTTTTGAAGTTATTACGAAATGGAAGTAGCAAATCAAGACATAATTTTAATAAGTTAATAATAAGATTTCCGCCCATAATTAGGGGCGGGCGAGGTTCGAATTAAAAGTCAATATAATTCTTATAATTACCTATCAATCAATCAATTTTAATGGCTGAGTAGGTTTATAAAGATGTCAAATATTAGAAAAGAAGGTTTTTCTACCACTGATGAATTTTCAAATATTAGAATTAAAATTTAAACAATAATAGATATTAAATTTTAATCATTAAGTATGTTAAATGGTATACATAATAACGATATAGCTCATTAATTGTGATTATTTTATTAAAATATACATAAAAATTATCCTTGCAATCAATAAAATTAACATCCATAAAGATTTACTTTATGGACGTTAATTTAAAGTTGGGAGAACTAAAGATCGACCGGGGAGGTGCTACCGCGGCCTATAATCCGCCATAAAGCATTATTTGTATTTCGGTTGGAGAGTTGCGGTTGCCGGCTACACTTTAAAGCGAGGCGAACATCTTAGGCCTTTTGGAGTAGCAAAATATCTACGTTCGAGCCCAAATAGGATTTCAGTCGTGTTTGTAGTTGTACGTGGATGTCTATGGGCTGCGATTACTTAACATCAGGTTGTTTATCATGCTCGTTTGCTACTTTTCTCACATAAAAAAGAACCGACCATATTTGTGACTTGAATTAATACTCTTGCTTTAGTGGTAAAGCAATAAATCGTGGGGGAACGGTCATGCTTAAGAGTTTTTTATAAAGTTTTCAAAAGTGTGAGGTCTACCAAACCATACTTGGCCAGTTTGGGGGACTATAGTATATTCCTCATCTTATGAGGACACCTGTGCCAATCAATGGATAGGTACCCTATTATGTGAGTAATCAAACTTTCCCAACAAGACAATATATTCAGTATTAATAACATATCCTTGCGGAGTACAACATGTGTATTACTTGGTGTAGCACGATTGCGGATTGTACACACCTGTGTTGTACGTACAAATCTATATGGATTACGGGCGAACATAACTGCTGTTTACTGAACGGACATTACGTGTGTATCTATATTCGTGGATGCTAAAACATAAAACTACACGAATGCTAAAAAATACAATATTTGTGTCAATTGTTGGCACAACTCCATTCTAGACAAATGAGCTCCAGTTTAGCGCCGTCTTCCGCAACACAGACTCGATGACTGATACAAGCGCCGCAGTCAGTGTTAAATTTTAAAGTTTACAATACTAGCTAACAATTAAATAACAATATAGAAGCATAGTAAATGTTAAACACAATTCAAAATACACTGTTTTTTTAAATGATCATCGTGAATCATACCAGTCTTTATACTAAAACAGCCGTATATTGATTTATTACGCTGGTACTAATTCTTAAACACTAATTCGTAATATAAAGACGTAGCAGATAGAATGGCTTCCTTATGTATATTTTATTTTATTTAATAATATACGTGATAACCTAATAACGTTTTGTCAATTAACCGATAGCAATGAATTTGCGCCACTTCAACGTTCCATGAAAACTGTTTTTACTTTGTAGTGATTATGAAGTCGATTATATATTTTTTATTTATTTATTTGTATTTTATTTGAGACAGACGCGTATTTCATTTTTTAATCTTCTTTCTACCTTCCATTTTGTATTTATTCATATACATCAACGTGCCAGTACTTAATCTTGCTGTTATGTTGTAACTAACAGAATAAAAGTATGACTTACCGAATTATATCCCGTTTGTTGAAGTATCCAATCCAAATATTATTGAAACTCTTCACCTGTTAAATACCGTTTGACTTCTTTAAAAACACTTATCAACATGTAATACAAAACTGTAGTTACAAAAATCCGCAAACAATATTTAACTGCATCGGTCATCACAAAAAAAATTGTCACTGAATCATTGTTTACTTTTTACGAATAAATTTTCGCGCCAAAACGGGAGTAGCACACGTGTGTCACGTTTAGCGGTCCCTGTCATACTGGACATCAACAATATTGACATAACGAAACGGTAGCGTACAATGCGCGCACGCATTGTCAGTTCGGTAGAGAGAGGGACAGAATGACTCATTCTTTCGCCGCGTCATTCACGATTCCCCATGACCGGTTCCAATCGCTATTACGTCACGCTAAAGCTCATATTTGCATAGAACACCACGTGTTGAATATGTACTATTAACAATGAGTACTCGTAAAATGCTCTTTATGACAAGTCATTTAGAACTGAATTGGAATAGCAATACGTGGATGCCCAGTATTTTAAAATAGCATTCACAATGACCATAAAAGAAACGAATGACGTTTTAGCATGTGTACAATTTACATCCATCTGTTCCAAAAACCTGTCTGCATTGCAACTAAAGTGCTTTACTATACCTATAATTTCTGAATTTACTTTTATTTACTCAGAACTAATTTTATAAATTGTAGATCCCAATAATTAGGCTATTACCGCTTGAGCTTAAATGGTTATTTCGACCGACATCCGAATTAATGTTATCAGTTTCTGGAAAACATATAATAATCTTTTAGGTACCACACCTCTAGGTATACGTGAATCATCCAAGGATAGACTATAATAGGATTGAGGAAGGTCCAACTCACAATCCACCGTGAACCAACTCGTGTTGTTTGGAGAACTGCAGTTGCTGGCTAAGTTTAGAAAAGAGGATTCTTATTTTTAATAGCAATACATCTATGTATTACCTCGTAATAAGCTTTAGTCTTTGAGGACGTATGTGCTTATCGATGGTGTGCAGTGACTACTAAAAATCAGGTTGCCTGTATGTACATTTGCTACTTTTTAACATTAAAATATAGCTAAATAGAGACCCCGTGCAGCTTCGTTTGGGTAATAGTTCATTTATTTACATTTTTTTCATACATGCATTCAGTCATTACATAGTTGCAAAAACGAACAATGAGAAACATCTATTTCGAACGACGACTGAACTACTATATTGAATTTAACTATTTAATTTCTAGTCCAATTTACAAAAAAATCTTCACTTATTATGCACCAAACCTTTCCTCAGGACTCACTGGACGTGTTGTTAAAAACTTTAATAATCTGTCCAGTACTTTTTGAGTTTATTGCGAACAGACATACAGACGCGTCGAGAGACTTTGTTTCATTATATTGTTTAGGCATTTATTATAATGAATAAATTAATTTATTGGCATAAGTTAAATTAAATTATTAATTAAATCATTATATTTAAAGATAATACTCTCTCAAGAAAATAAAATAATAATAATAGTAATCATTTATATCAAGAAATAAACATTCTCATATCAGTAAGTATAAAGATCAGTTCAACCATTTAGTAGCTCCGATGCCATAGACACATAGATACACAGAAAAACATGTTAAACTTGACTAAATCGCCCGTCGTTTGACGTAAAGATACATTCGTTTTCGATTGCACAATTACGAATAAACTTATTTAACATTCTTCAAGACACATGACGTCAAGTTACTGACAGTTGTTCTGATTCGACCTTATCTTTCGTCGTGAACTTGGGGCCGTAAATCTCGTGGCTTAGGTAAGAAGCGATACTGATTTATTACATACAAAGTTAAATAATATGCCCTTTATCACTGCTCTGCTGATCTAGCCGAAAGTAAAGTGAGTGTAGCATTCTTGAGTTAGCGATATTTTCGCTTGATTTATTGTATCCATTGTTCCTATTTGCGAATTTTCTTAGGTTTGTTCATTTGTTTTGGTTTCTTCAGTAACTTTTTATAACATATGTTACCTGCAACTTGGTATGAAGTTGAAAAACATTCTTCATTATCTTGTTCTACTAATATTCTCTTCTGTAATTGCTCAAGTAATCAGTGTAGCAGGTTTTTCAAGTTATTGTTACCTAATAAAAAACAGTCATACCATAGCTCCAATTCCGACTTCTCACACGAAGGTCTTTGGTCCGAATTCCAGATTTGTAAATTTTTGAATTTACATATGTGTTACAAATTGGGAACATTTCCTTTTAATGTGAAGGAAAATATCGATACGGAACCTGTATAACGAAGAGGTAAATTTTTAAAAATGTGTAAAATCTATGTTTTTTTCACGGGAGTTTCTTCGTGACCACAAGCCATGCGACTGGTCCGAATAATCGGCATTCAAAGACAATAAAATCGTGAGTACCCGTTATGCATATAATAAAACTATATATATATATATATAAATTCCGAGATGGTATTAGTGTAAAATCTACCAGTTAACAGTAGGTCAGCGTGAAGGACTATGGCCTAATCCTTCTCATCTAAGAGACACGTTCTCGTCAGTGTCTCTGTATTGAATTGATGATAGTTTCTATTTGCTTGGTGTTAACGATCTTCAGAAACAGTAGGAGATTCTCAATTTTTTCTATGCTTGAATTTTTTACGCTTATTTTCTCAGAACTTCATCGTTCATTACCCGTCCGATTTTATGTAAAAAGGTAAGCTTCCTGTTCGGTTCCATTTCCTTTTTTAACAGAGAAAACCATCTCTAAGGGTGGAAAAGTAGGTTATGAAATATTGTATTGGAGGTAATTTAAAATTATAATGTGTTTAGAAGAAATATAACATTTAATAAAGTTGTAACTTATCACAATAGGTGGAAGATTTATGAAACTACATATTATTAGGGATTTTTATTAACGCCATACAACCCAAAACAATAGTTGTTAGATTTTTGTCTGTTTTTGCTAATTTGTGATGTCACTAATGTATTATTGCAGGAAGTTTCACTTAACATTTAGTTGAATTAAAAAGTTACGAATGTGATAACTTTTTCTATATAAAAAAGAGAAAAAAAAACAAACATTTAAGCCCAACTGAACGCAGTCGGACAGCACGTAGTTTTTGATATTATTACTATTTATAGTTTACAAATTTATCTGTTTATTTAATGAAGTATATCTTGCTCATAATAAATAATATTAATATTTGCTTAATTGTTTTGGTACAAGTAAATATTGGGTGTTATTACTATGTAAGCAACCTTAGACTATCTCTGATTAACTATGGCTATTGGTTACGCTATTAATTTAATGAATTGTAGCGTATAGATCGTGTAATTGTAACTGAGATTACAGCAAATACACGTGGTTTTGCTTATTCCACTAATTAAACAAGGGCTGAATTATGTATGTTACGGATTACGACAAACTAGGTTATGTGCGTGGCATTCTCGTCCATTATGCAGCTAAATTTTTACCCTATATGAATACAATATTAATAAAAAATCTTATAAATTTTCATCTTCCATTATACCCGCTTCCATGACAAATTTTAAACCTTATTTTGTCCATTTGGGGATAGAATATCTAAAAATAATAAATTTATAATTTATTCAACCAAATATAAACATAAATTCTCAAACAAGCTGTGCCCAAGAATCCGTCGGTGATGATGGAATTAAAATAACATAACTTATTGATTTGTTAACCGATATCAATGAAAAAACACTAAATATTAAGTGAAGCTTATCGCAATATAATTCTGAAAACTACATTAAAATCGGAGAAGCCGTTTCTGAGATTAGCCTGCACAAACATACAGATATACAGACATACAGACAAAATGAAAACATATTCTTTTGGCTTCTCTTGCGTATATAAAGGCATCCCGTTATGAATTTTTAAATATATTTTCCATGTACAGACAGCGACCAGTTACAGTTTTATTATATGTTTAGATTAATTACTGAAACAAATTAAGACTTCCACTTCGAGGATTTGATCCTCAAGTAAATAAACTCAGTGAGATCATATTTTATCATATTTTTTACCATAAAAATATCAATACCATTTTATATAACGCTCTATATTTCTCTAACGCTCTATATAACTTCTTTGATCATTAATTTCCTTTCATTTTTAATTATTTCTTTCCTCAATCAGGCTTCATTGCTTTCGTTTTATTGAGCAAATTAAGAAAACCTTACTATTTACTTTTAAACACGTATTTAATATAAATCGAACATTTCAAAGGTAGGGACTATAGTTCGACCGGGGAGGTAACACCGCCGCTGTCATAACTACCGTAAAGTAAATATTGTGTGTCGATTAGACACGTATGGTTGATGGCTACTTACAAGCGAAGTGACCGTCTCAGTCTTTAGGAGTAGCAACGCATCTACGTACGAGCGCAGACAAGACTTCAGTACTGTTTGAGGTCATTTGTGCTGTCCATAGACTGCAACATCTACTTAAAATCCGTTAACTGCATGCTCGTTTGTTATTCTGCCTATATGAAAAAAAAATACGCAAATAGTTATTATTTAACACTATTATATTACAATATCTAAACGTATTATTTGTCATTATGCTGGTATATGCTTTGAATATATATTCAATATATAATACATTGTTGTTTGTTGTGTGATTTATTACATTTATCATTAAATATGTCAGTCAGAAGTAAGGATATGTACAAGGAAAAGAGCGAAATAAATCTTTGAACGTAAAAAAAGCGTTTCAAAATCCCATAAATATGTAATGAACTAAAAGCGCTTTCACTCCTAACACCATTTGGCTCGTTACATCTTATTACAAAACACCTTTATTTTTTGGTAGGATAATAGATTGTCAAATATTGGTAACCATTTCCTTTTTTATGTGAGAAGAGTAACAAACGAGCGTGCTAACCACCATGGTATTAGGTAGTCGCAGCCCGTAGACATCCACGTACAACTACAAACACGATCGAAATTCTATTTGAGCTCGAACGTAGATGCGTTGCTACTCCTGAGGACTAAGATGGTCGCCTCGCTTCAAAGTGTAGCTGGAAACCGTACGTCTCCAACCGAAACACAAGTAATGCTTTACGGTGGATTATGAGGGCATCGGTGGTACCTCCCCGGTCGAACTAAATTTCTTCTCTCACCTCTAGAACTAGGACACAAAATAAACAACCTTTTTTATGAGATGATCGGAATTTGCTTAAATGAAAGAATCGTTAGTTTTTAAAATAGTAGAATTACATAATCTACCTTTTCATCCGTGAATCTCTTCTTAAATGAAAGAATCGTTAGTTTTCCAGATCAATTCGGTAAAGGTACAACCGCCGCCATCATAATCTGCCGTAAAACATTACTCAGTCGGAGGTGCGGTTCTCATCTCAGTCCTCAAAGGTGACATAGCATCTGTACGCCATGTCAGGCATGATAAAGTCCTGTTTGATATTGGACGTGGATATCCATAGGCTACAGAGTCCATTTTACATCGCATGGCCGGCACACTCGTTTGCTACTTTTTCAAAATAAAAAAGCAAGGCTTATCTTCACCTATTTTTTATATTGTCTTTGAGAACCAAAGAAACTGCCTTTTCATGTTCGAATAGCAGCTAATGAGCGTGCAGACCACTTGATGTTAAATGGTCTTTGTTGTACATTGGTATCCGTATCCAATCTCAAACAAGACTCAAGTCTCAAACAAGGCCATACATAGATGCGTTGCTCCTCTTGATTCTAATTAATTGGCAACCATATCTTTCCAACCGAAACCCGAGTATTGTTTTACGTAGATTATGATGGTTGAAAATTCACTGGATACTACGTAATCAGAATATTCTCTATACTGACTTTAGATACGATGGGAATAGTAATTCAGTCTATCCGCAAATGTATTATGTAGATTACGTTTCAAGATTATAAGTTTATAATTTGCAGGGAAGGATCGATTGTGAATCAACACACCGGAAAAGTCCGTCTGTGAATAACTTTAGGTAAATTTCATTTCCGATTTAAGATTGATTAGATATGCTTATGCGTAACTGCCTTCTCTATGTATGTATTCCGACTCTTCTCCAAAACGAAACACCTTACGAGTCGGTGGTAATTTATTGACGTTCAAAAAGAATTCTGTAAATAATCTACTTTGAATAAAAAATTTTGTCATGTAAACTGTCATTTCTGGTAAGAAAATCACATAATTTCTTATTTTTATAATTTCCCTTCATTTTACATAAATACCTGTGTATTTTATGACCTATAATGATATGAGTACCTAAGAGCTCAAATTCAGAAACGATATGTATATACAGCATTTCGGTATATATGTATAGAGTACGACGGTTCGCAGGGCTCGAACCCTCTGTGCGGCAGACTGACATAGTGATCATTGCATCAGATGTCGTCGGTTCATTAAAATGCTAACAGAACTCTCTAGAAGTAGTGCTGTTTAAAGAAATTAAACTGTCGATAGTTTTGATTTATTCCACACAATTAATGCTATCGGTTGAGCAGAATAATACGAATCTTATACAAAGTATCGACTATGACGTCAGAGTTAGTATTGAGAGTAACAATACAAGGCAATAGAATCTGCAAAGTTCAACCAGGGTTCCACCTGCATGGGGGAAGATGTGGTGTGTGTGTGTATGCGTGTGGTGTGACTCTGGTGAATAGCTACCAATATACTATACCTAGATATGAGGCGACCAACCCAGTCCTCAAAATTTACAACGCACTTTTGATTAGCTTCAGGTGAAACTCCTTTGCTGGTGGTAACAGATGCTTATGTATGATCTCTTATCTTCTGGTGGACTTCGTCTTGTTTAATAATATTTTAATCTTATTTGTTTTTTCCCCTAATCTTTTTTATATTTACCAATTTTATTGATAAGATGAGATATGATATGAATATTAAATGGTACAGTTTTCACATATCACTAATTAACTAACAATCTCCATAATTCTAATGCTACATTCACATTCTCTTTATCGTATTACATAAATACCCAGATTCACAACAGTTATTTAAATTCATTGACTAGTTTCATATCCCTTGATCGGCGCGAGTCGAACTCAAAACACGTTGTAAAATAACTGTCACCATTTGATTGGAGATCACCGTGTATCCATGTATCGATATTAATATAATCGATTATATGCACCACTAGTATAAGGGCTGTACGAAAGCCAGACTAATTGAAGGGTGTTTCAACAATCCTCTTTAATTACACTTACCTCGTTTCCCTCTTGATGTCAAGGATTGGATCGTGCATTTGAGGATTGGCACCTTTGATGATAGCACCCTACCACCCTTAAATCAAATTATTATTTGAACATAGGCAGTCCAATTAAAATGGGAGAATTTTATTTTAAACTTTTAAAATTTAAGCCTAACTCTTACCATAATGGGAGTTCTAGGCCATGTGATATGATGCCAAGAATGTTACCCGTATTCCTGCACGGAGTAGCAAATGGAATATCCCAGAGATATAGACCAGCGCTCTTGACACCAGATGTTAGTTTTTGCAATGTGACTAATATCATAATAGTACTGTATAACTTCTACTTTTAGCCATCTAATAATGTCGGACATTAAAATAATCTTTTTCCTGCTAGACAAAATAAAAGCAAAAATTTCCTCATATTATCGTGGACGTGTTATTTATAATGGATATTTGTGTTTAGATTATAACAGATATTTACATACGTAAAGTACCTAAATATAAAAAAGGATGCGTGTACGTATGTACGCGCGTGAGAAGTTATACTTCTTTACCATCATTAAAAAATAGTTTTTAATTGTATGCAAATAATAAATTACAATAAAATAATAAAAGGACTGGAAAAGGATAGTCAACACAGTCATATTGGAGCACTTATAAAAGTCTATTAACATATTTTTTTCACTAATATTTACGAATAGTAATTAAGTTGTTATTAAAATTACTTTGCAACAATCCGCCACCACAATGTATAATTGTATATATTTCAAAGTATGCACTATGCCCACCCTCCCTCCCGGATAGGAACGTGATGTGATTAAAAATATATATACCATTATATATATTAGTACCAACACGTGTTTCGCCCCAAAACGGAGCATCATCAGGGTAAGTTGACTCTACGATGGTTAATCGGTG
>DWON01009092.1:0-11662 GCA_018251015.1 Phocides pigmalion okeechobee | reverse complement strand
TGGAGGCGACCGTCTTAGTCCTCAAGAGTAGGAACGCATCCGCGTCCATCCTTAAATAGAACTTCTGTTCTGTTTGAGATTGGGCATGGTTGTCCATGGGCCAGTGACCACTTGACATTAGGTGGCCTGCATGCCCGTTTCTTACTCTTTCGCAATAAAAAAAATATATATAGCGGGTACTCATGATGAATGTTATAATTACCGATATTTCGAACCAGTTGCATGGCTCGTGGTCACGGCTAAAGTCATACAAACGAACCATGCAACTGTCACGCTTAGATCATGGCTAAACATTAAACGGTTGGCAATTAATACAATTAAATATTTTACATCATCCCTTCACTTTTCCTTTGTCTACTTCTATCTCTTGTAATACTATTATTATTATCGTTTATTTCTCTGTATTTCTATGTTCACTTTGTACCGCTTTTATTATTATCTGCACTACCCAAAGGTTGGCTGGTAAGTTTTAAGCTTATTAAGCTCGCCTTTTTACCACATTGGTTCAATAAAGAATAAATAAATAAATAAAATATTGCCAATTAAAATGCGTTAATCGTGAGTACCCCTTATATAGTAAAAATACATTCAAAATCACTTATCGAGTAAATCTTTGCTGCAGTGTCTTCACTCTTCCATACATTTCTTAATAGCGCACAGTGGATGAATGGCAAACAAGACAGAACGCGTTTATTTCGCGATTTGTATCAGCCGACGTAAATATTTGCGCGCACTAGATTTACCATGTTGAAATTAAAAAATCCGGATATTTTAAAAACATTTTATAAGTTAAAACCTAGTTCGAAAATTAGTTTAAATTTTACCTGTTGATATAGTCATAGTCAACTTAATCTACGTTAAACATGTTTAATTTTATAGAAATCTGAAAAAGTAGTATGAAACCTCCATCTGCTATCGATGTTTTCTTCGATTCCATGCATAATTTTAAGCTAAATCATACATTTATTACTGTAAAATAAAATGTGTTATGCATTGTCAATTTTTTGTGATAATTACAATTATTTTAAGGTAAATAAGAAACGGTTTACTGCGCATAATGCTAGATGCAATTGACTTTTTAAAAAAAATATTTAGAGAGAGACTTATAAGACATAAAAATGAACCGAAATCCAAAAGGTGTCGAATCAAATTTGAGTGCCAAACAGTAGTTATATTTCGAACGGGGACCATGCCGCATTAAGCCTTCATAAGCCACCGTCATAAGACACGTGACGCAATCCGTGTTTCGGTTGGAGAGGATCAGTTGTCTACACTAAAAAGGTAGGTGACCATTTGATTCCTCTAAAGTAGCGTCGCATCTATATACTCGTACGAGTTCAGTCCTTGTTGATAGTTTTAAATAAAATGTGTTACGTAGTGTTCATATTTTAGGACAATTACAATTATTCTAATGTAAGTACGGAATGCTTACTATATATGTATAATGTGAGATGCAGCTGACTTTTTGAAAATAGATAGAGCTAGAAAATTGTAAGATATACAAATGTTACCAACTTTGAAATCAAATTTCCACATTTATACTTTCCAACCGAACTTCTGCTTCAGTTTCTGCATATGACTTATTCTCCACACAAAAGTTTGAGTGTAACATGCTTCAAACCGCACGGTTAAGTTTTAAATTCGATAAACTTTTCGAAAATCCATCGCTAACTTTCTGGCTTCTGTTCTATATCTTTATATACATAATTCTTCTGAGCATGTGTATGTCATTGAATAGTTCCCAGCCGGATGAACTAATATTAATAAAATTCTTTACGGCAATAACTTACTTACGGATAGCCTAGAGGTGATTTTTTTTTGGAAATTCAAATTAACAATAAAAGAAAACTGATATTGGACAATTTTAAAGACTGATACAACGGATTACACAAATTTCAGTTTAGATAAACTAGATTTTCTACTTTTTTAATTTTTATATAAAATAGGCTGAAATTTGGACAACTTCAAAGCCTTAAACGACGAATATCACAAACTCCGGTTCAGAGAAACTATAGATTTTTTGGACTTTTTTTATTACACATCTACAAAACCTTGCACAACAGATTTTACAAAATTTAGTTCAGATAAACTATATTTTTTTTACTTTTTCAAAATTTGGACAATAGTTGTTGGAAATAGTTGCCGAACACAATTCAGATTTTCGGGTATGTCGGGAAAAATTCTAACGTATGGTAACACCACGCACAAGTAATATCTACTTGTGTGCAATGTCAATAACTATTCAAGTTATTTACCGAACAGTCTGTGGTTAGATTCCTCGGCTTCCAGACATTATTTGAAGTATTACTATTATTTGTATGCGTATAATTTTCTTATATCATATAAACTACGTCATAGGCCTAAATGTGGTAGGGTAGCTTTGAGATGTCAACTCGGCTCTTCTAAATGGTAAGTTTAATATTGTAACTTCTTCCATACATAGACACATTATGATGAAACAAACCTGAGAGTTTGCAACTTGCAAGGTAGGAGGACCTATACGATCGAAGGTACCACCGTGGCAATTATTTCTACCATCAAACTTACTGGAGTTTTGGTAGTGAGTTATGGTTGTAAGCTCAATTACAAACGAGACGTCCACCTTAGTCCTCGGGAGTAGCAACACATCTATAATCGACATCTAGTGGGACTTTTATTCTTAATGAAGTTGTTTACAGATGTTCATGAGTGGCAGTGTTTATTTAATGTCAGGTTGACTGATGATAAAAAAACTACAAAATTTCTAAAAATCATCAAAGTAATAATTGGTAGACTCAATATCTGAGCCACGAGGTTTTGGCAAGACAGACTTAAATGATACTGCGACCTTTTAGAACAATAATGTTTATAACATTCTTTATTTGTCTATATATTATCTATTTATATACATTTTAATGTGCGCCACCTACTTGATAAAAATCAAAGATGGCGGCTCACTATTATGTCAATCATTTCAGTCTTTTAAGTATTTTGACACAAAGTAATGAAAGATGTTGGCGTTTAATAAAGTAAGAAGTACGAAAATTCCAATAACTTTTATCCAAGCGTAGTTTAATCATTCAAGAGACAAGATAACTTTAAATAACCTTCAGTAGTTATTTCTTAATAACTCTCGTCTAAAAGAAGTTATTTCGATGTCAGTAATCGTGTGTCTGATTTAAATATAATATCGTTTTTACAATGTTGCTGGCTGAAATGCATTTTAACCACGCCTATTAATGAACTTTTCCCTTCACTATACAATAGTGAAGGGAAAAGTTCATTAATAGGTGTCAGGAAATTAAAAAAAAACTATTCATTCGAAATTTCCATCTTTCTTTTTAAGTTTTTTTTTATTTTTAACACGAGTCCTCGAGAAGCGAGTATATTTTTATAGATCATTATTTTGATTGGAAAAAGCGTACTGAAATTGTAATTGGACTCTTCAGCCGCTATCATGGTTTTTTGTCAAATTAGCAACTTACATTGAAATCTAGTGTAGCCGACAGCTGCGCCTCTCCAACCGAAACACAAGTAATGCTTTACGGCGGATTATGAGGGCGATGGTGGTACCTCCCCAGTCGAACTATAGTTCTCCCACCTTTAATTTGAAGGATATTATATATAATATAACATTTTTTATGAACATATATGTCTTCTGTTTATAATCGTAGTTTTTACCATGCGCCGCAGCCTTAAGAAAAAACAATATGGCGATTGATAACTATACCAGCATTGATATAAAAATCTTCATATCACTTTATTAGAGTCACTACTAAACACGCAAACGCGACGTACGACACAAAAGGGAGAAAATCCAAGGCTTTTAGGCGCCTATTAAGACATGATATACAAGCTTTTGTCATGAGTAAGCTCGTCCAATTTCCTCTTACACTACGTTCTAACTTTATGTCCGTTAGTGTCTCGAGCCACGACAGAATTGGAACTTATCTTCGCTTTCTCTAAGATTGAACCCTTGAAGCTCTGACCTTTACATTCAACTTAGTACTGTTATATACGATCTATAGAAAAGTAGATATACCGTCATGGTTTACATTACGGGAGAGCTGTGATAGCCTAATGTTTAAAATTGCGGATGAGAAATAATTGCCTAGTGATTAAGATTGCGGAAGAGCAATAATAGCCTTGTGGTTAAGATTGCGAATGAGTAGTGATAGCCTAGTGGTTAAGATTCCAGAAGAGCAGTGATAGCATAGTGGCTTAAATTGCAGAAGAGCAGTGATAGCCTAGTGGTTAAGATTGCGGAAGAATAATAATAGCTTAGTAGTCAAGATTCCGGAAAAAGTAGTGATAGCCTACTAGCCTGGGTTAAGATGGAGAATGACTAGTGATAGCCCTGGTTAAGATTGCAGAGGAGAGCTTTTTAATTAAGATACATATCTCATGCTCACAGCTTAAATGGTTTTAATTATGAGTACCGGTACATAGTATAAGCTCTGCAATGATATTAGTTATAGGTTTTGTCTAGTTGCAGTTCAGTAGTTTATGAGTTTCCCAAAAATATTATTATGAATACTGATTTTTATAATATTAATACTAATTTTAGCCGATTCTACCAACAATAATGTAATGTCCTCAAAGTCAGTCGTGAGTAGAGACCCGCTCTCAGCAGTGGGATATTAAGAAAATTATAAAAAGTAATATTAAAACCATGACTTAACAAAACAGAACTATTAAATACAAAAGCAATACTTAAAAGCTATCAAACATGGAATATCTAAAACGAAATGCAACAAAAGCTTAACTTAAATAATCTAAACACAGTCACATACTTCTCGAACATAGCTGATGATAAAACAAGTTCCTTACATCTTGGGAATCTTAGGATTATTAAGGACTAATTATTGAAGGCTACTTCTACCTAGTTTTCTCTAATGGTTTCTTTGAGAAGACGTCTAGGCCTAAAAAGTGGATTACTCCTAATTAGTCATTACTAATAGTAAAGATATCTTCGAAAACTTCTTAATACAAGACGATCAGAACTTAGCAGAAGTTATAAATGCTACAAATTTTTGAGGAATAGAGTTAGAATAACATTTTAGTAACGGGTACTCATGATTAAAGTTTTAATTGCGCATATTTTCAACTAATTACATGGATCGTGGTTATGGCTATAGTTTAGCTAGACCACAATCCATACAGAATAGTTAAACCACCTCAAATCAATGACTCATGTCTTGCCACTCTGATGACTAAAACTGTCGCCTCACAGTGACCTGGTAACTGTACCTTTCTGCCAATAAGCAAGAACAACGTCACGCTAGATAGTAGATGATAGGTGGTAGAATATGTACGGTATACCGGAGACGGTACATGTACACGCTAACTGGCTGACGGGAGATGGTGGTTGCCGGATATACATTATTGGAAGCGACCATCTTAGTCCTCAGGAGTAGGAACGTATTCGCGTCCGTCCTTAAATAGAACTTCTGTTCTGTTTGAGATCGGACGTGGTTGTCCATGGGCTGCAATGACCATTTAACATCAGGTGGCTTGCATGCCTGTTTCTTACTCTTTCACAATAAAAAAAACAGATGGCAAACCATGGACGTACACGTTACTCGGTAAACAGTGGCCCATAGTCGATAAACGGTAGACGGTAAACGGCATACGGTAGACGGTACACGGTAGACGATAGACGATAAACTGTAAACGACAGACGATAGACGGTAGACGGATGATGGAAAACGGTAGACGGTGATTGTTGATAGTAGATGGATCTGACGGCGATACCTACCCGATCAAATATCATATACCATCATGCAAATATGATTACCCCATTGAAACATAGTTACCAAAGTAACATTGTTAGATTCAAACACATAAAGAATAACAGGAATAATATAATATAAAAATCGAGCTTATCGAGCAAACAGGTGGTGAAAATATATGGAACATTACTCACCTCAACCGCCAGATGCGAAGGCTTTTTAAGAAAACACGGAGATTTCACAAAATTTATGTACCTATGCGACATTCGTTACATTTTGGGAAAATTGCCACCGTTGCAGGAATATGAAGTAAATCGGGGTTATTGGTTTCTATATATGAAAAGGTGGGAGAACTATAGTTCGACCGGGGAGGTACCACCGCCACCCTCATAATCCGCCGTAAAGAATTATTTGCGTTTTTGTTGGAGAGATGCGGTTGCCGGCTACACTCAGAAGCGAGTCGACCATCTTAGTACTCAGGAGTAGCAATAAATCTACGTCCGAGCTCAGATAAGATTTCGGTCGTATTTGTCGTTCTACATGGATATCTATGGGCTGCGACTACTTAACATTAGGTGGTTTGCATGCTCGTTTACTACTCTTCTCACATAAAAATGTACGTCTTAAGAGCTACGAACAGAACTCTTTCTGTAGTAATAGAACGTGGGAATTGAACTAGCGTTCTTAGCACCATGCCTCATGGGCACGGACTCCTTAAAATTGTATAGGTTAGGCTTCTATTATAATTCGTTTTAAACAAATATTATCGTAAGTAATCGATAAATAGATATATATTTATTTCACAAAATTACAATATTACTTTTAATATAAAAATCATTGTACAATTGCATGTAATAGATGGTGTTATCGCTCGTAGCGATCTCTTCCAGACAACCTGTGTTTGGATGAGAGTATTTTCTTCTCTGTGTGGAGAGTGCGAAGTGTATAAAGCTAAAATTATAGTGATTTTACACATATTCTATTCAATGCTCTTCTGTTCTGTTTGGTTCTGTTCTATACTATCATGTTCTGGTCCATTATGTTCTGTGCCACTTTATTCCTAATTTTGCGCTCTGAACATCAGTCAATAACTTATTGAGTAAGGCAATGAGCAATAACTAAACGGAATACCTGGCATAATAGGGTTTGTTTTTTCATTTGACCCTGTACTCAGAAGAGGACATAGGGAAGAGTATCGCAAATGGTTTAAATAGGTACCTTAATCGTTTATTATACACAATCCAGAATAGTACATGTCGTGGCCACAACCTGTCGTGTCCTGACTTATAGGCAGGAAAGGAATAGGAACAATGACAAATTGACAGCTATAGAATAGGGATAAGGGTTCACCAGGCCCCTAGAGAAATCCAAATAGATTAGGCTAGGAGAGGAATCAGTGTGTTCATTTGAAGATCCTAGAAAACTAATGAGGTGTGTGGCCATCGGGAGTATTTAATGAATAGAAGTATCAATTAATCTCTCCCTCAGGGGACTTAGAGATTTTCCTGCTGAAAACAAGCTCTACTAACTACCAATATATATATATATATTTATATGTGATGTATGTATTTATGTATGTAACTGAACTCTGTTACCTGTACAACTTTTTTTTATATAAGAACCTGATCTTCAGCGGTCTGAGCTCACAGACATCCATGTACGACCACAAATACGAACGTAAATACGTTGCTACACCTGAAGACTAGGATGGTCGCCTCGCTTCAAAATTTAGCCGGCACCCGCACCTCTCCAACCGAATCACAAGAAATGCTTTACTGCGGATTATTGGGGCGGCGGTGGTACCTCCCCAGTCGAACTATAGTTCTCCTTTAAAATGTTATAAGTTTTAAGATAAATATTTAAGATCTCATAATGAAACAGTTGATCTATCTATTCTTTCATAACATTCTAAATAGCTGTAACAAAAAACACCTTAACTTAGTAAGCAAACTCAGCAGCAAAGATACCTACATATTCTCAAGTATCCACCTAAAAGGTTTCATATTTTGTGCCGGAACCCATTAAGTCGCTGAATCACGGAGGAACAAGACAAATAGGTCGCCATATTGATGATGGAGTTGACAAGGGTCAACAATATAGGCGATGTGCGGTAATTCCTTATTGTCCGACCTACGTCTTGCCATTGTCTCTGAGAGCCAGGAGTTGGCAAAGGGCTAATGGCAGATAAATGATCAGCGTACTTTGCCCTTTGTCAGCTTTATGACAAGCCTTTGATTTCGGAGTTATGATATAATATCTATTTAGTATTACACATAACACCTTAAAATTGTCTTGTTTAGAGTTTTTTTTTTTTCTATACACCGGGTAATCACGATTAACGATGGCTCGTGGTTATGGCGACTGCGGTAGTGGGGGAAATTGTTGACAAGTGCTAATGGTAGATTAATCGACCTATCCTACGTCTAGTTTGCTTTTGTTTTTTGGATTAGATATAACAATCCATGCAACTGGTTCGAAATATCGGCAATCAAAATTCAAAAATCGTTAATCGTTAGTACCCGGTACATAGTAAAAATATATAAATTCCGCGATAGCATTACTTTAGAAACAAATCTAATTTGACATTTCGCTTCAGTATAATTATTACCTACATCGTTAATGATATATTATTGGTAATTGCATCTTCTTGCAGTTTATAAGTAACGTACTATAATAGTTATTTCCGTATTGCCAAATCCAATTAACTTCTGTAACATCTGCATCATAGCTTAATTTGGTAAATTAAATAAAACATGGATGTCTGTTAATAAATTGCATACGTTCTAATTTGAGACCGTATTTTAAGTCCTACAGATCTAGATTATATACTTCATAGCTTTTAAATGTTGAATTCTGAGAAGATTACTAAAACCTTATACAATAGCCAGTAAATCACGAAACCAAAAGGCTTAGATAACATCAAATTTCAGTCAAAAGCCTCCAAATGACTCTTAAATTGTTGAAAAGCTTACAGATCTAATCTTCCAAGTCGTAGCGGCTTAAAAAACGGTATAAACCTCAGTGGGTCTCATTACAAAGCAATTTTGTGACCCGACACGCATTAGGTACGACCACAGGAAAATTGCGGTATTTGACGCCACAGTCTAAGTGTTACATGTAATATGGCTGCTTTGTGGTATTTATCCTGCTATAATATGTCTGCTTAAATGTAATGAGTCATATTGTTGAACGCTGTGACTGCGGCGCGGATATATATGAACGGGTCAGTATTGCAGAAGACGGCTCCAAACTGGTTACTTATTTGATTAGACTGAAGATACGCGCACAAATTACTGAAATATTCTATTTTTTAGCATCTGTGTATTATCTACGAATACACAGACGTAATGTCCGCCCCCAGTCTTGTAGCGTCGATGTAAAACCAGCACTTTAGTTCGCCCGTAATCCATACAAATTTGTCCGTAAAACACAGGTGTGTAGGAGCCGCAAGCGCGTCTCGCCCTGAATTATGCAGCAGTGCTTTAACCGCAGGGAAAGCGTTAACTCTTCAACTGTTACATTGTCCCCACTATTACATTAAATTATAACCACTTAGGTTTGTAACCTTAGATCCGTAGGGTCCAATTGCCAGATTTGTCAAATAACTAGATACACGTTTGTTCAACGCTGCTGGTGACAATAGTGCTAGATCATATCTTGTGCAATTCTGCGATCGCTGCTCAGTTCAAAGCTTGTTTTGCACCATGCCGTATGGGCACAGAGTGCGGGTTTAGAGCGTTCTTGGATCCATGCCGCATGAGCACGGACTCCATTTAGATTTTTTAGGTTAGGCTTGTATTATTATTACATTTAAGGCGTTCATTGTTATGTTAAAGTCGATTAATAAAGAACATTTTAAATTCCACGAAAAGTCCAAAGTATTTCAAAACTTAGATGTTCATAGGCATCTTTACAATTATTTATTAATATTTTTGGATATTATTTTCATCTCTTTCGATGTTTTTTATATATTTTATTAACCAAAAAGATAAAAGGTGGTAGAACTATAGTTCAAGCACCGCGCTCATAATCCGCCGTAAAGTAGCTCTTGTGTTTCGGTTGAAAAGGTACAATTGTTGGCTACATTTACAAGCGAGGCGACTATCTTAGTCCTTTAGATTAGCACCACACACGCATGACCTCAGATAAGACTATATTCTTGTTGGAGATTGTATGTAAATGTAAATATATTGCAGTGAAAGTGAAAAAAAGTGAAAATTATTTTATTTTAGCTTTCAAACGATACGTGGGTGGCTTGATAACAGCATAATATGGAAAAAAAGTTATACTCAGTTATGAAATGAACATTAGAGCTTGCAGAATTTGGGGTCAAAGCATTTAGTATCAAGACTTTTTATCTTAACTTCAACCACTTAATCCTACTCTGTGGTCGCTTGGAGCTCGGAAGAATAGTATCGTTAAGCGTAGTGACATTCTACAAGCAACATGAAATGGCAAATTGCGGGGATCAAGCGAACGAGATAGCTTCAAATGGGCGTTTGGCATCCCACAAGGCATTGTGCTGGTGTACAGATTTTTCGTTATTACTTATATCTCTGAAATTGTGTTGTCACGATAGTTTGGGTAGGTTATATACCTATAGAGTGTATTTAGGTACGGTTTTGATAAACACTTATACTCAATTTGCGTTACAATTTTTGTAACTCTTATTTGTCTTTTTAATGTCAGAACAATAGCAAAGTGCATGTCAGTCACCTGTAGCAGGTCGCTGCAGATAATGGAATCAATATCCAACTTTAAACAAGAGTCTATAGGAAACTTATTCTATCCTAGTCCTATCATAGAAAGATGAATTGTTTCTCCAGAAGACTAAGACAGTCGCGTCACATTAGCATAGCCGGTAATCTCACTTCTTCGAACGAAACACAAGAATTGCTTCGCAACGGATTATGAGGGCGATCAAATTATAGGTCTACTATCTATCAGAAAATCTGCCTATGGCATTCTAATATATAGAGCAGGAACTGAAACATTAACCTGAGATTATTGAGTAAAATAAATTATTCAGTCGAAAGTATCCGTATGTTCGGTTGAAAATCTGTCTAACAAAATTTCAACTTAAAATAAATATAGCAACTGTCTGCATAACAACCAGCCGTCTTGACACCAAAAACATCGATTAATCATGGAACTTATTGCTTGAAAATTTTTTTGGCACTCGATCCTTATAGACCAAAGGTTTTAAAGACAGGCACAACAAACACATAGTCACTACTAAACGGATTTACACCTCTAGGCTTTTTCTGCGAATTCTCAAACTCAAAATACAACATAGCTAGCAGCTTATTGTCACAGAGTCAAAGCTAGGTGCTAAAATTTGAATTGACAACTCGGGCCAACGCCCGTTTTGGCATCGTACAAGCTAAACGTACATGACAACTTTGGCATCGCTCGACAGGATGTAAACGTACACGTTACAAATCGGACACCGAACATCGTACAGATAATCAATTGTAAGGCGAAGCCTTTGCAGGAAGCTCTTGCTTAATTAAAGTCGGCTGTGATGCACCGCGAGCCAGCGACAGATTTTTATAATCGATTCTCTCTCAGATGTTACACTGGCATCGAGTCAGGATTGCGGGAGGCGACACTAAACTGGAGCTCTTTTCGCTAGACTGGAGATGTGTTGACAATTCACAAAAATACACAGACATAATGACCGCCCGCAGTCTTGTAGCACCGACTTAAACACAGCACTTTTGTTCGCATGTAATCCATACAGATTTGTACATACGACACAGGAGTCATCATCATCATCGGGGACGTCCCAGCCTCTTTGGGTGGGGAATACGGGCCTCGAGGTACACCCTCTTTGCCCGGGCCTGAACTCGGGGTTGCACCCCGGCTTAATTCTAGTAGCCCTCGCCCACTGTTAAGTGGGGGGGCTCGGGATAATCCCTCCGGCATGCTCAACTCCCGCTGCGTCCGTC
>DWON01009091.1:0-11662 GCA_018251015.1 Phocides pigmalion okeechobee | reverse complement strand
AGAGAGAGAGAGAGACTGAGAGACAGAGAGATAGAGAGAGAGAGAGACAGAGAGACAGAGAGATAGAGAGAGAGAGAGAGCGCAGTTTTGTGGTGCCTGCGTAATCGCAGCACTTGTGTTCGCCCGAAAACCTGTACAGACTTGTATGAACACAACAGCTGAATGCAAGTCGTATTCGCGGTACGCAAAGTAAAACACATCACTTGTTTTGCAATGCCTTGTTAACAAATTGCTTATATATCTCAAGCAGAACCTTTTCGAACTTTGTCCTTGACGTTTTAATTATTTATGATGTCGCAACTTTATCTCCCCTCCTTGGAGATATCTATCAACCTTAGTCTATTAAATACATCGACGTTGCTATTATAAATTTTATATCATTTTTTGTGAAATAGTAATTATTTTGTTTTTAACTTTTCCTCGCAGTCAATATACCTTGATGACACTTATTCCTATCTTAACCCTTTCACCGCCTAGCTTTTATTCACTTCGCGTGCACCCAGCGCCAGAGCCTTTAGGCATAATTTCGCGATATTGTTGCGAAAGACATTTATCGACACAGATACATTAAATAAATGAAACGAAAATAAATAGTGAAATAATAATCAGTTTTATTTCTTAATATGAACCTAACACAAATGGATCTTAAGTTTTGTTTTTGCATAACGTTTGTGTCGGCATTACCCGACATTCGCGTTTGAACGTCCAAAACAATTTGTCGGGTATAGTCGACTGGCTGTGGAAGGGTTAATAACATGCATTGACAATATATGCATTTATACATTGTACATGATGGTAGTATTTTGTTGCAAAGTAGTTTTAAGAGTTACTTAATAGCTTGGATTTACGCAAAGTATTGCCTGATGCTATTAACTAACTTTTACGTTACATCGTAGTCACGGACATGATAACACTTGATAATGTTGCTTAGAAACTTGAAGTTGAGCCTTTGCTAACTTACATTCAAATTGAAAGTTAATTTGATTATACCAATGACTCTTGCATATATATGCTGGTATTAAACTATTAAGGCAAGAGCGACGTTTTTCTTATCCATTTAGTAACCTAAATTTTAATTTTTATTGATTTTCGTGCTATTCTTATTAGTCTGAATTAAGCCTGATACTTATTTCAGTTCTAATGTTTTTAAATCTAAATCTTAGAACAAGAGGTGCCGTTGTTAATTCGTTTAAGATTTTATTTTCATAAATTAAGACTTTTTGAGTGCTAGAAATTTGTTAATAGTGGCTTTATTTTATTAGTGAATTTAATTTTTCTGTTGTCACCTTTAGTTACGGTGGTAAAACCACTACACCTAAATACTATTAGAGAAGTATTGCTATGTTTTTAGTTGAAGGAAACGGTTAAGGTTTTTTCCCCTTTTTAGAGGCAGTTTATCATAGTCTCCTAGTCGATGACTGAATTCAGGTAACGTTATACTTGGAGTTTATTATTTACAGATGACAATGGATGATAGTAACCTCTTTATATCACGTTAGTTGCATTCACAATTATCTACCAAGCGACCTGGCCCAGCTTCGCTGGGGTATCACAGTTTATAGTTACTGAGATTAATTTTAGCTACTGAGCTACTGAGCCCGATCTTCGGCAGTCCATCTCCAGATCCAGTCATCACCTAATTGCAAAAACTAACAATTCGAAACATCTATTTCAAACGACGACTAATTAGTATATTGAATGTAACTACCTATTTAATTTCTCGACCAATATACAAAAAAAAAAACTTGGCTTATGCAACAAAACCTTCGTCAGGAGTCACTCACTCTACCTGTTGTTGAACAGACAAACAAACAGACACAACGGGGGAATTTGTTTTATAATATGTACTAATTTAGTTAGACAAAATAAAACTAAATTTGAACTGTGTGATACAGTTGACTTCCCAAGAATGTCAGTCAATAATTTATATAAGAGCGTCATGCCAGACAGACATATAAATACAATCAACATCACATCGCCAAATAAAACAGGTAGTTTAGGTATTTACGAAGAAATTTATGATGTACTGAGTTAGTCTAATTCATGTATTTTGGCCTAAGTCCAATTCCTGGATAATTATTGTGTCATTCCAGTATATTTCTCTTGACTTTTATGACTTATGCCAATTTACATGTTGTTGAAAACATAAATAATATATAATTGCTGGACGAAAATAAATTAAAACTGTCGTTACCCGCTCTTCTAGAAACTAAAAGTACTTAAATACAAATACCGATAAACCCTACATAAAATATTACTGTCAACTTGGTAAACATTTTGATCTTTAATATCGGATAAACATTGCATAAGTTTGTGATCTGGCTTTTAGTACCGATAAATTTAAATCATGTTATGTGACAACATTCAAATTTCGACGACACGATTCGGTACAAGCACAGAATTGAAATATTAATAGCGCGATTCGATTGATGTAAAACACAACAAAAATCTCTTTGTTCTTTTCAATTGTACACCGTGCATAACACATTTTTTCGGCAAATCTTAAATAAATAATATATTTCTGGAATAATATCAACTAAAAATATTTCGATCCCAGAAAGGCAAAATATGTATAAAACAAAGAAGAAAAATTTCCACGAAATCACTATCAATAGAATCTCAAAGCTGAGAATTTCAGCAAATACGTACAATAAGGATATTATAATTTTCTTGGACTACTTATGATTTATAGTCCTTGAGAAATGAAGACAGGACGCGCCATCGATCAAAACGAAAGAATGCATTAATGTCCCAAGTTTGCTGCTGCAATATCCGCTGTGGCAGATGCTTTCAACTGTCCAACTTTTGTGGAGCACCAATTATCGCTGGCGGGGTTAACATTGACGCGTTCATTCAATTTTCTCTGGCAAAGTTCGAAAGTCAAGCCTTTAAAGTCCAATATTGTATGGACCCATATATCCGAGAGAATCAAAGAGAAACATTTTACAATGGATTTTTTGAACTCGAAAATCACAATTGTAAATCACTTCTGAAACGGCATAACGCCGAGGAATCCGTTTTATAACTTTGGAACTACGAATTTAACGACGTAAATGATTTTCTTCCAAAGTATTTACTACTTCGGAATATTAAATTCCATTGTGTCGGTTATGAAATTCAGGAAAAATATGCTGGTTAGCCTTGAAACTTTTGCTAAACGTTCTTTGTAGTGAATTATAAAAGCCTACAAGTTTAGCTCGGGTTTCCTTTTAACGTTTCTCTATGAAAGGCGTGCGAGATGTGAATTTTTTTACTGAAAGAAATGCGTCGGCAATTGATCCTTGGCGCCGGAGCGCTGAGGTCGTGGGGCGCGCTAATGAGGGCTTCAAACCAACATTTCTTTTCGACCTTCCCTTCTAATTACGACGGGAACAAAGCATCTGTAAATTAACACCGGGCAACGCGGCAGGGTGGGTGGTATTCACGTTTATATTACCAACAAAATGAATTTATCATCTCGCGCTAAAAAGCCATCCATATCCAACACGGACTCCCGGCAAAATGAGCACTGGATTAAATCAAAACTGCCCCAGCTTTTAGGGGCTGTGAATATTTAGAGCTGAAACGCTTTTGCTAATATTTTGGCGCGTTTTTTGAGATTAATGTTTTCGCCGCTGCTGAATTTTAGGAATGGGAAGCTGTCGTCACTTTCACAAAATACAACATAAGTCGTTTGACTTTTCGTAACTTTTGTCATCAGTCACTCAGTCAATCAATTTTGTGTACAGAGTAACAGAAAACTTTCGATTACATTTGCTGTCCATTTAAACTAAACCTATATCTATATATCTTTCTATATTTTTTCTAATAAAATGTAAATGTTCAATTCGATGTCCAATTGCTCAAAATCATGAAGTTTTTCACCTATTGCTTAGATATTTGGACACATCTTTGTAGTCACACATCCGCGTGTTTATGACTACAACAATACTCAATCAACCAGATTGAGTATTAAGGTCTCTGATTATTTAATTTGACCTAACGCATAGTTATCGTGGTTGACATCAGTGTCCTGGATTCGGTCCTTAGTCAGGTAGGTCATAATAATTAGTTTAGATATATCTAATATGAACGTTTGGGTACTTTCTATTCTGTAGACGTTTTTGTTCATTTAATTGCCGTCGAAAGTAATGTTGGTTGGCTATATTTTTTCTGTTTCTTATTACATATTGTATGTGCTTGTAATAACAATATTGCGCTATAATACTGAAATATCTGCTTCTCTATTATCATTGACAATGTTCAAAATTAAAAATTAAAAATTCATTATTTATATTACTGTATTTCCAAAACTAGCTGTGCTCGCGACTTCGTCCGCGTTTATTTTATTTAATTCTAAAACAAAAGTGGCCTAAGTTACTCATCATTACATCAGTTATCTGCCAGTGAAAGTCCCGTCATAATCAGTCCAGCCGTTACATACATACAAGAAATATATGTATATTCTATGTGTAAAATGGTATATCGATTAGTGTATATATAAACACTGTTTACATAAACATATAAACACAACCAGTGTTTTATTTACTACAACGTTATGTCAAAATTTCAAAGGAATAGATGAAAAATTTTCAGAACTTCATGATTTTGAATAATCGAACATGGTATCAAACATTTACTTTTTTATTTATATAGAGTTTATATTTACTTACTTTTTTCATATATGCAATCAGTCGCAAAACTAACAATTAAAAATACCTATTACGAATGACGATGGAATTTCTATTTTTTTGTTCAAATTAAAATTTTCATAACAACATATTATGTACCAAAACCTTCCTCAGGAATTACTGTTGTTGAAAACTGTGAGAAAAACCGTCTAGTACTTTTTGAGTTTTATCACTAACAGACAGACGCGACGGAGGACTTTATTTTATAATATTTAGATGTACACTTATAGATATTATGTAAGCTGAGATAAAATAAAGTTCCCCACGCTTTCTTAATACCTCAAACGCCTTTATCATTGAGTCCTTGTCTCCACGATTCGAGACTTATTGTTCGTTTAATTTCTCATCCCGATTTTCCTCGTTTTCTCCACTTTTGTTTTCGACTAGCTTTTCATCAGCTTTCTCAGTTTTTTATGTGTAAAACACATTTTCTTATATTGCTTTAATAGTAATCAATGTAAGTACAATGTTTTGTAATAATAAGAAGAGAAAATGAGTCTAATAATTATGCTTTTCAAAGACTGTTTACTATTAATTTCAAAGGTGGGAGAACTGTAGTTTGATTGGGGAGGTACCGCCGCCCTCATATTCTGCCGTATAGCGTTGGTTGTGTTTCGGTTCGAGAGGTGCAGTAAGCGGCTACACATTGAAACGAGGCGGACATCTTAGTCCTCATGAGTAGAAACCTATCTACGTTCGAGCTCAGATAGGATTTCAGCCGAGTTAGTGGTTGTACGTGGATGTCTATGAGCAGCGACTACCTAACATTAGGTGGGTTGCATGATCGTTTGCTACTGTTCTCACATAAAAAATCTTTGACAAGTTTTATAGTTACGATATTTGCGAGTAAACTTGAATCTGGGAATAATATTCTAATTTTCATTTAATGACATGTCTATTCCTTCGATAATTTACGTCAAAAAGATAGCATTATTGATAATCCAAAAAAAATTTTGTATTTTAAAATATATTTTAACACTTGTTTACTTCCAAAACCATAAAATGTAAAAGTTTCTGTTTTTCATTGATTTTTTTTTTCATCTTTCTATCCCATTGTTGTATATTTATATCAATGATAAAAAACATATTTATTTTTTATTTTTTAGCAACTTTTTTATCTCATTGTATATTTTTTCTACCAATGATGAAAAGGTACATGTATTTTTTTAATTCTCTTTTGTTTTATATTTGGTGTCGCTACGTTTGACTTACAAACCTGTGCTATTTCATTCGTATTTTCCGAGTCCTGAGGGTTTCTAGAGTTTGGGTTTTTGATTAAAACGCTGCCACGTTCAATCTTTACTTGAACTTAGGGCGCGTACTGAAGAAATTATACTTTTTATTTGGAACAAACAACAAAGATACATGTACAGTATATACAGTAACTAATGTACAATGGTCGTCCGTTTTCTTATATTTAATACGTAGTTTGATTTTTTATGTGAGAAAAGTAGCAAACGAGCATGCAAAACACCTGATGTTAAGTAGTCGCAGCCCATAGACGTCCACGCACAACCACAAATACGACTGAAATCCTATCTGAGCTCGAACGTAGATACGTTGCTATTTCTGAGGACTAAGATGTCCGCCTCGTTTTAAAGTGTAGCCGACAAGCGCATCTCTCCAACCAAAACACAAATTATGGTTAACGGCGGATTATGAAGGCGGCGGTGGTAGCTCCTAGATCGAACTATAGTTCTTCCAACTTGAAACTTTACTTAACATATATTACACTGGTGATCGATTTGGTTATTTACATTTTCTCTGCGGCTAACACTCCTGTGTAATGCGCGGCCCGACGCGTTTGCGGCTTGTACACACCTGTGTTGTACGTACAAATCGTTATGGATTACGGGCGAACACAAGTGCTGTATTTACGTCAGCGCTATGAGACTGGGGATGGACGTTACGTCTTTGTTTTACTAGATAATATACAGATGTTAAAAAATTAAAGATTAAAGATTTTTATTGAACATAAACACATTATCGAGTTGAATTTGTTCGTAAGCGACTGCAACAGTTAGGGAACTGTGGCGCAGCCATTTACGCCCACCTCTGGACAAGGAAGAAGTATGTTCTATTAATACAATATCAAACTATACAAATTAAATTATGAATACAAACAAAGAGAAATTATGTAAAAAATACGTTACAAAAAAAAAAAAATTCAGTGAATTGTTGGCGTATCTTCAGTCAAGAGAAATAAACTCCAGCTTAGGCCGCCTCTCGCAACGCTGACCGGTTCTAACTTATGAACACCGCAGTCAAAGTGTTAAAATAACGTAAATCTAAAAGCGGTTAGTGTGCACACGCCCTTGATGAGATGAAAATGAAGTCGAATCTGCTACATAATGAACCGTTTAAATTTTCGTTTAAAATTAATATCTTGCCTCAAGTTGTTTCGTGCGCGCAATTTATTTTTAGTTCTGAATTTATTGCATTTTATATTGACTCGCCAAAGATATTAGGATGCTCGTTAACTGTGATTACACTTTGAATACCATTGAAAGTTGGAAATGTGGGTGGATGGCTTGGTGAATAGATTTGGGACATTGCGATGTTTTTTTTGGGTTTTGAGGCTGAAAATATCGCGCATGGGGTGTAGTATAGAATTGTATACGATGGAGAGGTACCACCCTTGTTCTTATAAACTTTACAACAATGTTTTATTCTTGTAATGACGTATACAAATAATTTATTTCTATCTGAACGCTGTTAGGGCATTTACATTCAGGTCATAGTAATAAAAGCGTGGTGATAATAAAGTTCTGTCAATTTGAAAGTTCCGGGCATGAGTGCATAAGAACTCTCTGGTGTTAAAAATCTGCTTTCAGTTAGAAAATACGCGAAAACCTGAATATGAAGGCCAAGTAAACAAAGTAGCGGGCAACTAGTCTTCTAATAAATCTTCTAAAAATAAAAGGGCTCCGTGACAGGCAAATAAAATTGGCTTAATCCAAATTACTTTCATGTCGATAACGCAAACTGCGACCCATCCGTCATGCCCGAAGCCCACGATTCGGCATAAATCGCGTCACCGAACAGGCAAACAACTCACCTATTATAGAGACAGAACAAACAAAAATAAGTCAACACAATTCCATTTTCACGTGTATGCGTCACGTTGGGTCCGTTTATATAGACGACGATGTTATGAAGATATAATATGGAGATTGTTACGGGCTGTTGCCTAATAAAAATTGTTATCAATTCAAACTAATATGGATTTGATTACTTTTACATTAGAATTTGAATATTGTGCATTACATCAATAAAATTAAATTACTAAATTTAAAAAAATGCAATAATATTACCTAGAAATAACATACCTTATCACCTTTTTTTTGTGTTTTAGTCATGCGAAAACTTCTGAATTAATGTACCTCCAATTTTGTACACTGGTACCTATAGTTGTTGTCTTGTTATAAACTATGTATTATCACATTATATTATCACGGATTTGAGCAATGACGGTTAATATAACCGCTATTTTAACAATATTTTTAAAATTACTACTTGATAATAGTTTATAACAGATGCTTAACCTTATATTTCAAAAGTAATGCCAAGTGTTTAGGTAAATCTATTTATAAAAAAGAGTAAGGTGACTATCAGAGTCAGAAATCAATGCACAGCCTGAAATCCAGCCGAGAAACCTGAAATTCCGTACATATGTTATATATATAACGTGAGTGAGCACTAAGAAACGAATTCTGGAGAAACTTACCCCGATAGAGTAAATCGGCTTAAATGAAGAACAGAAGTTTCTTAATATCCTCCTATTACGATTTTTTACGAAGAAAAGTTAGTGGTCTATATAAATGACGAAAATCACCTTCCATTCACGAAAAGCTCTATTCGGTATAAATTGTCTTAGACAAACATCTTGTCTATTAAAGAGGGAAACAAACAGAAATAAGACGACACAATTTCTTCACGTGCGTGCTCTGAAGGGATCACGTTTTGTGATGTAATAACGTTGGGGTGTCACGACTGGATGATATTAAGCTAAGTATTTGCCGTAAGTGATTGTCTCTGTTACATTTTAGAAAATCATCTCGATCCTTAGCTATAGCTCGTTCAGGACCCGGATAGCGCTGTGGTATCGCCTGCCCATAAGAGCCGACTATCAGAAGTCAGTGTTCAGGGATTGGGAATGGCAAGATTGGGAGCTTGTACCATTTCGACGTATTGAACTAGATAAGCATTTTGGAGTCGTTGGTCACACATAATTTTCGTTAACTTACGTCTAAAATGGCAGTATGGGGATATAAAAGAGAATGATGATGTATAGAGGCGTAGGTAGAGACTGGTGCTTGAGTCGTGGAAGCTCCCTCGAGATGCTCCCGATTGGAGCGTTGTTCTAGGAACACCAATTGCGTTCGTCCCGAGTTCTTGGTGTTCTTTACAAAGACAGAAGGAGGTTTGGAATATCGTGTTAGAGGATACCGGTTGCGTTTGTTTGGAAATTCTGGTCTTATCTACAGGCACAGAAGGAGGTTACTGAGAGGTTTTTAGTGGGTTCAAATCCCTTTTAAGTTACAATTGCTCTCACAGTACCAGGTACCTTTGAAAGGTTTTTCTTCCTGAGACAAAAAAGGTATAGCAACGCTGTGCCTGTAACTCGGGACCAGAAGTTTTTTATGAATTTGATTCAAACATAAATGTAAAGGTAGAAATGGATTCAATATAGTGCATTAAGAATAATAAATTGAGTTTCAGGTCTGGAAAATGTCCGAAATTAATTCCCTTATCCAACTCAAGATATTCGTCTGAAGTCTATATATAAAACCTAGATAGAATAATCTCACGTATATGTTCGTACATTGAACTTCCATTTGATGGTAATGTCTTGATTAGCCATCACTTAATATTATATAAAGCATGCAGCTAGAACACTCAAACATAAAAGTGGCATATGGTAAAATTATTGTTCGACCGGGGAGGTACCATTCTCGCCTTCATAATCCGTCTTTAAGCAAGTCTTGTTTCGGTTGTAAAAGTGTACTTGCAAGCTACAGTTAAAAGCGAGGAGCCCATTTTAGTCCTCAAAAGAAGAAACGCATTGTATGTACCACCTCAGATAGAGTCGGATACTGTTTAAGGCTGTATGTGGATGTCTATGGGCTGCAGTGACTACTTAAAATCAGGTGGTCTACATGCTTGTTTTCTACTTTGTCAGTTTTCTATCAATTTCTTAATTATCTAACATGGGATTACCTTAAAAATAATAATTAATAATGCTGATCGTAAACAAACTAAAGGGAGTCTGTTCCCCTGCGACATGGTACTAAGTTCACTGGCTGCATCACGTGCTGAATAGCTATCTAATTCTCTGCACAAGATATAAACCGGCACTCTTATCACCGGCAGCAAAGCGCAGAATTCATTATAATTAGTTGTAAGGTATTCCATATAACATGCGTAATTATTATTATTCGAAATAATTTCTTATTTCAGTTAATTATGGGACTCTTACTAAAGACACAGTGAGTAGGTTCTAGATGATCCAACTAACATTAGAATTCCATTACCAACGATCCGGGTTCATTATTTCGACCTGCATACTTGTCAGGAAGATTGGCGTGGGAATGACTGATCCTTTTTCGTGCTGCGGAAAATCTTGGAGGGTTTCTGATTATAACGGCCTTTATTTTACGGTTTCCAAGCTAAAGTTTGTTTGCTTTTGATGCTGTTAAATAAAGCTCACATCTAAATTACGATTTTTGGTTTTCTTCTTTATGCAGGTGTATGTGAACTGGTCTTTGTGTAGGTCCAATATATTCGTGATGAAGAGGATTTAAGTATGTTTGTGTCTATGAGCGTAACGAACGTTCTGGGTTCGCTCCCCGACCAGGTAAGCACTTAAATCAAGCCTCTTCATTTTTTTTTTCGTCCATATGTTTGTGTACATCTGCGTCTGTATCCAATGTATTTAAGATAGCGAGAAACTAAGTATGTAGAGACAACAGCGATAGAGTTAACAGCGATCAGACGACCTTTTATGTTATCGTGTAATTGGGTTGTCTGTATTTATTTTGGTGAACCATATAGAATATTCTTGTTTTATTGTCTGTGGTTATAAGTGTATCGATCGTTTTAAATAAAACGTAGGCATTGCTTTACACTAAACGGATATATTAATGGTACCCCCAGAGTCAAACCACAAAGATTTGATACCAATTTCAAAATCCAAGCCCATGCATCACTTCAGTTCCGTATATTTTTATATAACATTAATAGAACTATTTTGTTATTCAGCGGCAAATAAATACAATTTGTTTTATATACATGTAATTCGACCAGTCTCTCTATATTCCAATACTTATTACATCAAGAAACGTCTGCATGTTTGCTTGTCATACGTTCCTGCTAATCGATTGTCTATGTCGCTTTGTGGAATACTCGATCGTCATAATTTTCACACTAGTACGGCGGTTAGTTCTAATTGTTTTTGTCACTGTTTACTTCATAAGATTCTTATGCATTAATACATTGTAAATTTTCCTAACACTATACTATCAACACAATACTTTAAGATATTAATAACCTGTTTGTTTTAACATAGATAAATAAACACAAATAATTTCAACCAGCCAGTCTATATTCTAATACTTATTATTTACGGTAGCTTCCAGTTCCAAAGCTTATTCTGTTTGCCTTTGAAGGATTGAATTTCCTTCCCGTCTTGCCTCCGACTTGCAATGGGTAGTGGATGGAGCGAAATTTCCACAAAGCAGCCGTCTGTTATTAACTGGAAAATATTTTTCAGCGAACATGAATTCAAAGAATTCTGTTCAAAAGCACGTTTTTATAGCTGTATAGATTTGTTTGTGAAATACATCTTTGGTATTGTTTGCGATATGTTTTTTCTGCTTGCACTATTATAGATAACAGAATATTGGCAATGTAGCGTATTTTTTTTTATTGCGAAAGAGTAAGAAACGAGCATGCAGGCCACCTGGTGTTAAGTGGTCACTGCAGCCCATGGA